>PITA01019830.1:0-36495 GCA_004023965.1 Spilogale gracilis
GAGAGGCTGTGTGTGTGAGAGAGAGAGGCTGTGTGTGTGAGAGAGAGAGGCTGTGTGTGTGAGAGAGAGAGAGACTGTGTGTGTGTGTGTGTGTTAAGGAGCTGGGATCACAGCCTTTGGTTATGGTCTTCTGTCTTGGAGCAGGCCACCCGAGGAGCTGCTGAATGGGAGTTTTGTTGGTGGGGGCCACAGGCTTCCGGTTCATTCTCTGTTGGCTCCGTAGGCCAGCTGTGTGCTGGTCTGAGCCCAAACCCACCATGAGGTGGAAGCAGCAGGCTAATCCTGTCAGCTGCTGATAACACACCACAAGGCAGGAATTTGCTTTTGTGTTAAGTATTTTAATAGTGTCTACTCTTTCACCTTTCTAGGTCACGTGCTTTTTATTGATAACACTTGTGCCAGCCTAGCCTCTTTCCAGATGCTTGGAATGGAAATGTCCAGTTTATCTGCAGGCTGCCTTATCCCATTCCCAGGACTAGTGAAGGGCTCTCAGGGCTGTGGGGGAGGAAGTGAGGATTTAGCAGAGGTAGGACTAGGATGGGAGGCTGTGAAATGACCCCACCCATGCCACTCATAACTGTGTGACCTTGGACAAGCCTCTTAGCTCTCTGAGCTTGAGTTTCTTTAGCTGAGAAGTGGAGATTATAGCACTGTAGAGTAGTAGTAGTATATATGGTGGAGTTGACTGGAGGATTAAATCAGTGTGCACGTCGTGCGTGGCATAGAGTAGCACCCCCTCATTAGTGGTCCCAACAGTTTTCACCAGTCCCAGCTCCTCTACTTACTAGTTCTGTGACCCTTAACTTCTGAGCTTCAGTTTCCTTATATGTAAAATTGGAACAACTGATAACTTAGCACAATTAGTGCTAATATTTTGGCCTCTCAGCCTCTGAACTCTCTACCTGTGTTTGAGGAATTCCCTGCCACATACACCATCTTTCCTTCACGGAAGACAAAAAGCCTGATACTTGATTTCCTGCACTTGCAGCTGGGGTGTTGGCACTGTGTGCCCCTCCTTCCCTCCCTCGCCTGAGGAAATCAGTACCATGAACTTCATATCTGTGCAGGCAGGTTTTTATACTCTTACTGTATACCCTAAACAATATAGGTTATTTGCAAAACAGTCAGTGTTACAAGGAGAAATCAACTAGTCCGCAATAAAGGAGGGAACTTTTAGTATGCCCCTGTGGAAACCGAGAGCTGGGAGGGGGGTGGTGGCTATGCACACAGAAGATGACAGTGTGGTTGTAGCAGAGCAGGAAGGAGGAAGTGGGACAGGCACCCCAGCCCCTGTTCCCACTGTGATCCTGGAGGCTCCCCCAACTCCCCCACCCCCGCCAACCACCGAGGTATTTCAGTGCCCTGCAGAGGGTGGACTGCTGGTCATGCCCCCTGCTTCTGCACTTCAGCCTGTGGCTCTAACCCTGATCACCAACGAGGTTCATGTTTTCCTTCTGCTCCATCAAGATGTTCATTTCATTTTTTAACCCTCCTGTGTCCTTGTCCCCTGCTGCACTCCTTGAATTTAAAAAAATAAATAAAATCATTATATAAAATAATGTATTTTCATTAAAAATCTAAGAAGTATATGAGGATTATTATTTTTCCAGACATTTTCTATAAGTTTACCAATTGTTATGTGTGTTCATACTTTATATACCCTAGGACATCTTTTTTTTGTTGTTCACTTATCAGCATGCCTTGGCCATCTTTATACTTAACTCAGTATTTCTATATTAAGCATTGCTAGTCTCCCAATAGAATTATTATTTTTTTCCCCCGTAGGAAACTTCTAACATATACAAAAGCAGACAGAATCATGTAGTGGGACAGGTGCTTCGATATTTCCGTGTTCATGGAGCTCTGATGATCCACGGCCCTCAGCCCCTCTGGTCTCCTCTGTGCCCCCAGCCTCTCCTCTTCCCTCTTCTCTGCCATCTCTGTTATTTTGAAACAAATCTCAGACACTATACCCTTGGATCTATAAATGTCATTTTTAACCTATTTTTTTTTATAAAGCGTCCTATCTGCCGCTGCTGAGTCTGGAGCTGAGGAGGGTTGTGTGAACTCGTAGTGTCATTTTGTCTTCAAGTTCCTTGGTCTGAAATCAATTTGTATAAGGGAGGAAAATGGACAGACATAGCTCCTAACATCTAGCCGACCAGCATTTTCCATCTGTCTCCAGACTGTCTCATGTCAGGCTGTGACTCTAACAGTCACCATCTGGAAGGTTGACACTGATAAAATTCAGGTCCGCTGTCCACTGGGCATGAAGCTCTGCTTTATAAGGGAGCCCTGCCACCACCGTCATTTCAGGTAGTAGCTTCTCTTTTTTCCCTCTGACACCCGAAAATGAATTTCTTGGCTCTTGTTCTCATGGGTTTTTTTGTTTTTGTTTTTTTTAAATTAACCAAGATTGAGCCTGTCAGTCTCTATTAGTGTTGAATCTGAGTAACAGAGAAAAAAGGCTGCCATCTTTTACAGGAGTGACTGAGAAAGAAGCCGAATATTTCCTCCCTCCCTGGGGGGGGCGGAAGGCCGGCCCGTTTGGCAGAGCCTGTGGGACCTGGAGGCTGTGACCGAGGCCCTGCAGAATTCCTAATAAAAGCGGAGGGACATACCTGCCTGGTGGTTGACCTATGGTCCTCCTATGAGGTGGCTGTTCTTCAACCACACCCTTGCGAAATGTGTTTTAAAAGGGAAACAATGAACACAGAAGCCCATCAGTGGAATTGTGGTCCTTAATGTAACGTGATTATTGCCGGAATTGTTGACCGTCGGCTGGCTGTGCCCGTGGGTGAGCTGTGGCCACCCAGCACCCGCTGAAGGTTGCAGGGGCCCCGGGGAGCCTGCCGAAGACCAGGTGCTCCTGAGCAGCTGGGGATCCTGGTTGAACACGGGCGGGGCTACCCTGCTCTGCAGACACAGCTCACTTGGGGGGTTTTGGCTTCCCACTCGTTAGCAGTGCCAGGGGGCTGCCCGGTGGGCAAGAGATCCATGGTGTGGTACCCAACGCAGATGCCCCAAAGCAATAAGTAAGGAAGTGGGTGAGCGGACAGGGTGGGACCAAGTGGCACGTTCTCTTCAGAGTGTGCAGACCAAGCACCAGGCACACAGTAGATGCCTGCTGAATACATGGAGAGTGCACCGGTTTTGTCAGATGGAGCCCCAGCTCGCCTCCTGGCTGGCTGTTAGGGAAGGATCCACAGTCCCACCACTGCTGTTCTTATACAAAGTGGTTCCACATTTTTCTTTCCAAAGACAATCCGTGGGAAACATTGTCATTCTCGATTTTCACTGGGCTCATCAGGTGAGTGAATGACAAGATTAGGTACTGGGAGGAGTTAGGAGGTAGAAGACAGGTCCCTCCTTTCAAAGCAATTACAGTGTGAAGGAGATGGGGCAGGTAAGACTCACTGAAGGCCCCAAGGGCAAGTCAGGGCTGTTACTTAGAGGTCTTCCTCCCACGAGCCACGGAGATACGGATGAGCCACGGAGATACGTTCCTGCAGGAACTGTGAACACCACTGTGTGGCGTATGCATTATTCTTAGCTTAATATTCCGCCTTCAGAATTCCAAGGTGTGTGTGTGTGTGTGTGTGATATGTTTCTGTCTTCTGAAAAGCTTTTTGGAAGGGCAGTGGGATTGCTGTGCAGGCAGAGCCTCCAGGAGGCCCCTAAGATAGACCTGGCTTTGTGACCACTGGAAAACTCCCTCAGCAGGCTTTTGCTGAGCATCTGGCTAAGCACTAGAGAGACTCTTGACCCTGCCCCTCAGTGGCTTACAGCCTAGCTGGTGTGACCACCTCCCCACGTCGCTCCACTGGGACGGACGCCTGATCAGGTGCTCCCAACTGGGACCATGTACAGGAGGGACTTCCTGTCACAGTGTGTGGAAAGGACAGTTAAACATGGCTGGCTCCAGGTGGGGGGAATTACAGGCTGGCTCCGTGGCCACTTCGGGCACACATTTCAGCTATGTTTCTGACCTAAGTGAAATGGATATTCAGCCTCCAGGCCCTCTGCCTCCAGGTGAGCTGCAGAATTAGCCATTGCAGAAATATCAAGCTTTCAAACTGGACTTGAGTTTGAGATGAACACCTTACCTCTTCCTACATGGGGTGACTTCTTTAAATGAGCCATTTACTGTTGATCAGAGAGTGCCCCTAAATCTGCTTACAGATGGTGGAACTCACCCCCACAATCAAGGAGGTGCCCAGAGGAACACTTTTCTCCAGGGAGCCACCCTTCCCAAGTGTCTCTGTCCTCGAGAATTTTCTCTTATTACTTGTAAGTGTGGAAGCTTTTTAGGAACCAGAATTGCTTTCTGTAGAACAATTTGCCTGTACATTTGGTATATCCTCACTGCTGTTGATGAGCCTTTGTTGTGAGGCTGCTGGCCCTGATGGGCTTCAAGAAATGTGAAGTCCCAGAGATGCTCACGGGGCCTCGTTACTGTCAGTCAGTGTGAGCGAGGAACCGGCGCACTTGACCGCTTCTCTGCCTCCACTCGATTCCCAGTAAGGAAACAGTGCCACCCTTAATAAAATGAAGCCTACTACCTGCACAGAGTCAAGCAAGGGAAACTCTTTTCCTGACTCTGGGACCATTTTATCTTGTTTGACCCAAGCACGAATTTGGACCTGTACAGAAGGCATTATGATTGTAGCATTCTACTTGGCTTGGTCTACTTGGTCTACTTGGCCAGCAAACGAGATTTGCATGTTCTTCGAGTCACTGTAGTTAATGGGAGTCTGGGCAATAGGTTCTAAGGAAGGTAAGGACGTAACACGAGTCATTTTTTAAAAGGAAGAACCAAGGCAGAGGGGAAGCACCTCCATTTTTTCTGCTTGTTCCTTCCTGCCAAGATGTCATCAGGGTTTCGGAAGATGGCGGTGTGACCTCGGTCATTCAAGACACCACTCTTCTCACCCCTCGCCTTCTTTCAGCTGCAATTCAAGGTCAAAGGCATCCTATAGATGAGCAAGCAAAACCCTTGTGTATAAACAGAGTAGAGCCCACCTTTGAGGCCCCTGAGTCCCCGGGAGACTGAGATGGCCAGCTGGAACCAGGGTGGGATTCGTGGCCCAAATGCAATGTCTGGGTTTCCTGTGATTGGCTGCACATATGGGCACCCACCAGTCCCCTGTGCAGACCAGGCCAGGGAAGCCCCCCTCTCTGGTCCTCACACCATATGGAGGTGAGCAGTGGTTTTGTATAAAATCGTAAAATGAGAGGGATTGGGTAGGCTCTCAAAAGGGGACCATCCAGGGAATATAGCCTATTGTAACAGGCACAAGAAGAGACATCTGTGATTCAGAAACTCGGGATACAGGCTCTCATAGTTTAATTTCAGGTAAATGCCTCCAGGAAGTAATACAAGGTTTTGAAGATTCAGAAATAGATTGTGAAAGAGAAGGAAGGAAAAAAAAATGGTTGAAACCCCATCTGTGTCCTGGACCCTGACTGGTGTTCCTGATGTTCTCATTTGTTTTATGTGGATATGGGCCCCGTGCTGCCAAATCTTCTGATTTTCTTTTTTCTCTTCCCACCTCCAAGAGAACCCAGAAATCTGTGTTGTTATTGTGAAAGCTTCTGATCTTTAAATATTGACAGTTAAGCAAACAGTCTGCTAGCCAAGCCAAACTGTGATGCACCAGATTGAGCTCGGGAACTGCTGGGTTGAGATTGTGGGTTTAAATGTTCACTGAGGCAAAAATGGATGAAATGCTTTTACCAGTTTGGCCTGGAACTTCTGAAGATTTTGGTTGTCTGGTCCTCGGATGCTGAAGGCTACAGTTTGGGATGCTTAAACTTTGTTTTTCTTAGATGTTTTCTCCTATCACTTGAAGTAGTTGATTTTGATTGGTAATTTAAAATTCCATCAAATGAGGGCACCTGGGTGGTTCAGTCGGTTGAGCATCTGCCTTCCGCTCAGATCATGATCTCATGAGTCCTGGAATTGAGCCCCACATCGGGCTCCCTGCTCAGTGGGACTCTGCTACTCCCTCTCCCTCTTCCCACCCTTCACGCTCTCTCTTGTTCTCTTTCTCAAATAAAGAAAATCTTTAGAGAAAAACTCCATCAAGAGTTTTTTCTAACCAGCAGACTAACCTAATAATAAAATGTCAAGGCCAAGCATAATTCTTGTCCAGAAATAGAACTTTGGAAGAAAATAAAAGATCCCCAGACTTACCATTTATCAGAACTGGCAACTACTTTAACCTTTATTAGGGTCCATGGCCGAAGGAACGAGGCTGATACAAAAGTGAAAGTCAAGCAGAGCTTTTTATTTCGTGCCAAGCATCAGAATTTTGCTGACCCGGCTGGTCAGGGTCGCTTCCCAAAAGAGAGAAAGCAGCCCCACCTATTCTTACAGGCTACCTTTTATAGGGGAAAACCACACCCCAAGCCGACCAGACTCACACAGCTTGCCTGAGTTAATTCTTTCACTCTGCTGTGATGATGAATACATTTAATCCCCACAGAGTGGTTTACCAGGGGATCTCCATTGGTCAGGGTCCAGAGGTTAAGGGGATTAACTGATTGGGTGTTCCCACCTGGTCTGATGAACTGATTGGGTGTCCCCACCTGGTCCGATTAACTGATTGGGCGTTCCCACCTGGTCTGATGAACTGATTGGGCGTTCCCATCTGGTCCTAAGTACCCGGAACTGGCTGCACATTCTTAATTTGCTTCTCCATACCTCCCAGCACAGGAGGTTAAGGGGGTTACCTGATTGGGCGTCTCCCCCAACCTGGCTCGCCTTTGTTTTCCAGGGGCCCTTTGCCCATTTCTCCAGGAGCTGTTTTTCTGAGTAAACAAGATGGCGGCCTGGATCTAAATAGGTCCTTACACTTTCCCATGTATTAGAACATCTTTAAACTACTCTTGTGTCTGCAGATGCTTCTGGGAGATTGTTGGGAGGGAGGAAGGGAGGGAGAGAAACCAAAGGGAAGAGGGAAGGGACAGGAGAGGCCTGGGACCCACATGCCTACCGCCTGCTTGCTGCCTCATCTCCCCTCCCGTCTGTTCGGTGCTGCCTCGTGAACAAGCTGGGGTAGCACCAGACCCAACAGACACCCCAGTCCCTAAGCTTACTGCCTGCTTCGGTGCGATAGTGAGACATCGTTAGGGACATGCAGAGTGGCCTCATGGACAGCCCATCTGGAAAGGCTTCTCCCTGCTCTTCGAGCCACAAATGCTGGTATTTCTCTTGGACAATTAATTGGTGTCTCCTTCTGGACAACTAATTAGATGTCCTTTTCTTCAGTTGCCTAATAAAAAATGTAGAGCCAAACATGTCAGATGCCAGTATCAAGCTCATGGCTCTCTAGGGGAAGCATTTTGGCATCTTTGCAAGCTAAGAGAAATTCCTTCTGGAATAAAATTGGGGTGATATTTAAAGGAGAGGAAAGAAGGAGGGTAGAAAGGAAGATGTGTGCTGTTCTTAGGAGGTCCTACCACTTACAATCCCATTTTATAGATCTGCCTGACTATAGTTAAGTAACAATAAACATCACGAAAGGAAGTACAGCATGGGTAGGGTGAATGTGTACTCTCACCCCAAAATTATTGTTTAAACTACAACACTTAAAGTGTGGAAAGGGGACACAGGGCAGCCGTGAAGACCCAGTTCCTGGGGTCAGAGATGCTGCGGACATGGGCAGCGTATCTGGACCCATCACTGGCTAGAAGCAGGAAGGGGGGTATTGAGTCATTCTTGGGTCGGCATTTGGCCATTGGCTGGCTTTTCCAGGTGAAGAGGAAAAGCACCCCGTGTCTATAAATGCATCTTACCATGCCCCCCCATCTCCTGGTAGTCCATATGAACCCTCGAGCTGCAATTTGGCCCTGTGTCGAATGGGCAGATTGGACTTTTTGTGCAGGCTGGTGCTCATACTGTGTAGAGCCTGATTTGTTACTTTGGAGAGCTCCCCTCTGGGATCTGGCCATAATTCTGTGAAGGAGTTGAGGGAAATAAGCAGGGACAAGGCAACGGCCTCTTGAAAGTGTAAATGCTTTGTTTTCACCATTGATTTTTGGCTGGTCTCAAAAATTCCCAAGAGCCCTTAGTGCGCATTAGCTGCACGTCAGAGCCTCACGAGCACTGTGCCCCGTCAGCCTGTGACAGGGAAGGCTGACTCTGCACTTCTGGGCACGCCAGAGGGCCTAAACATACTCTGCAGGGAGGGCTCGCCTCCACAGACGAGGGTGGAGGGCTCAGAAAATGGCCCCTGTGCCTCTTGGATGGGCTTGTACGTAGGTCTGGGACAGGGTCTCTAGAAGCTGCCAGGGGCCCTGTCCGGGAGAGATCAGCAGGGGTGAAAGGTGAAGGCAGCACAGCTCACCTCTGGGAGGGGAATGGAAACTCGGGCCTCCGATGCAGATTTGCCCCTGTGGCCTGGCCTTGGTGAATAAGACCGTATGTAGATTTGCCCCTGTGGCCTTGGCCATGGTGAATAAGACCGTAGGCTGTATGCAGATTTGCCCCTGTGGCCTGGCCTTGGTGAATAAGACCGATGTAGATTTGCCCCTGTGGCCTTGGCCAAGGTGAATAAGACCGTAGGCTGTGCACTTGAGCTGGGCCTCAGTTTGGGATGCTTTAGGGGAGGTTGCGCTTGTCCCCTCATCTTAGCACATGTAGGCTTCTCCAAGCTAACATGGGGACCAGCAGCCCAGCCATGAAGAATTCCACAGGCATTTGCTCAGGGTCTGCTCGAGGCCAGTCTCCCCGGACAAGCCCCAGCGCCTCCCCCCCATCAGGAGTAGACAGCCTGGAGGGCTGGCCCCTGTAGCCGAGGGTCGGAACAGCCTAGAAAAGTGCCTGTAAGTGTCTGTGGCCCACTTCCTTAACTTAGAGCCCCCTCTAGACCTGGCCTCCCCCTCGTTGCTCGCTCTGACCCTGCGGGCTCTGCTTCCTTTGCCACGCGCCACACCATTTCTGCCCCTCAGGAGCTCCTCAGCGGACTATCCACTTGGCTTTCAGTTTCATTTCATGATGGACAGACTCTTGGATGACTCTCACCGATGTGTTCTGCAGCCAAGAGACAGACTCCCACCGTCCTTGTCCCCAAATTAACTGCTGCTGTGACTCACATGCTCTCAGACTTTTTTGAGCACCTACCCTATGCTAGTAGGTATTGTGCTAATGCTAAAGCCTGCTTGCCACTTTGGGCACCACTCAGGGACCTCTGCAGTCTGCCCCTGCCTCCGCCCCCACCCTTTACCTTCTCCCACTAGCTTCCCTGTTCCTTTTGTCTCAGCCCAGCAGAACCCCAGCTGTTTCCAGACAGGTACCTCACTCACACGCGGGGCCTTTGGGTATGCTGTCCCTCCATCCTGGCTTCTGTTTGCTCTCCTCATCCTTCAGGCCACCACTGTTGGAAAGCCCGCTGAGGGCCTCCATCGTACCAACCCCAGCTCCTCAGCAATGACTGATCTGAGATCATTCAGCAGGGCATGACTTAGAGGACAGGTGTTTCCTATATACACATGGGGACAGAGCTTTTGACTACTAAAACATTGTCTTTTCCCTCCCAGCTTCACAAGTCCAGCCTGGGGGGCCTTGGACTGGAGCCCTTCCTCCAGCCATCATCCAGCTCTGGTCCTCTAATAACACCTTGGGACTTTCAGTCTTGGAGCTTTAAATAATGGCATGAAGGATCAGGAGGAAGTAGGGGGAACTGGCATGTAGCCATAGGGATAAAGCCAAATCATTGATTTTTCTGGTAATATATATGCTCTTATTGCACTCCAGAGATGGACTAGAATGTTGGGAAGTTGTCCGAGCTTGGAGTCAGAGGTGGGTGGACTCCTGGTTCGACTGCTTCCTAGCCATATTACTTCGTATAATATACTTCAAGCTTCAGTTTGCTCATCTGTGGAATGGGGTGCCTCCAGCATATCGGTTACAAAGTGATTTCTGCCTCCTCTTCATGGCCTATTGGAGATACTGAGATGTGTAACTCACATGCCACCCTGCAGGCAGGAAAGATGCATGTGGAAAAGCTTGCCTGGTGATTCTGCAACCAGGCAAGCTTTTCCTCCTCTCTTTGCCTATTTGAGAAGCACTGGCCTAAATCCTTGTGGGTGCTCCATAAATAGGAATGAAATCCTGTCGTGGACACATTGATAGCACCAGGCCCCGGCGGGCTCTGTGAGTGTTATCTGCTGTCTCCCTTTTCTTCCTGTCCTACACAACCCAGACCTTCCCTTGGTGCTGGTCAGTAGTGGAAAATGTTTCCAGAACACAGAGAGGTTGCTATGGAGAGAGAGAGAGTGAGTGAGTGTGTGTGTGTGTGTGTGTGTGTGTGTGTGTGCTGGGGGGCAGCTTCAGAAGCCAGAAGGAATTGGTCCTGTCTTGGAAAGGGATTGTGCTGTGCAGGAAGAGGGCCGCATCCTGCCCTATACGAAGCTGCCACTGGCCCTTTCCTCTTCACGGTTTATGGGCCAGTGCATGCCCTTGGCCATGATGACAAACATGACTTTGCTTTTCTGTTCTGTGGTGCAGAAGACACATGTGGAAAGCCCAGTGGCAAAGGGGCAGAAAGTGGCCAGATTGGAGCCAACAGTCAGTAGCCACCTATGCTTCGTAGACTGCAAACTGCGAACTGTGTACGCTGACCCAGTGTGGAGGACTTTTAGAAGCACCAGTACTAAAGCACCAGTACTTTCAGGCTTCCCCTTGTAACGTGCCTGTCCCTGCCTCTCCCTCCACGGCATGCCCCGGAAGAGTCACATCTCTCTCTCTCTCTCTCTCTCTCTCTCTCCACTTCCACTTGTCACTTCAGGGCCCCTTGTGTGCCCCGGCTTTGGCAGGCCGGCCCATGGGAGCACTTTCTCAGCAGTGCCCGGGCCTGGTGGCATATGATCATTGTGCGGGATGACCCAGGGCTGCCTGCAGCCGAGCCTGCGTTTATGGACAGCCTCACGGGACTTGATCAAGTTGAAGTCTAAGCACCTCCTTCTAGACACATGCTCCCTAGGGGCCTTCCTCATTTGGAGAACCTGTCTTCTGGATTCAGACTCTTGTGATTAATCTTATCATCCCATGCCACTTCCCTTCCAGAGGCAAAAAATAAGGTATTTTCTTTCTTGGGCCTCCATTTGGGCCTTTCTTGTTCACTCGTGAAGTCCCCACACCCGTTGACAGGCATGCTAATGGTCGACACCTGAGCAACTCAGGAGGACCCTGCGGGCCGTAGGCCCCAAGCTTCCCACTGTGGCTCGCACCTGGGGTTACAACAGTGGTGTGTTCCCTTAGGCTTGAACTGTGCTTGACTGTTGCAAGTTGATCTTATATTTGTTCCTTGTGCGAACTCAGCAAAGGAGGAAGGCAGAGAGTGTTATTCCCATTTTGCAGAAGAGACTGCACTTGGGTAGGTTAAATTTGCCCAGGTCACCTGGTCATTTCTAAGACTCAGGTTCCTGGCCGGTGTGCCCTGCCCGTGTGTGCTAAGCACCTGAGCTCCTCGGACAGTGGTTCCTGGCCCCACCTTTATGGTTCCCGAGCTACGAAACAACCAAGGTGTGTGTGTGGGGGGGGGTTGCAGTCTCATACCCTGCCCCCTCACAGCCTGGGTCACCGAGTTCCCCTTTTTGGGGATTCATACAGGAGACATGCACGGTAAAGACAATGCCAGTCTTTCTATGAAAACATTTCAGAGCACTCAAGTTCCTGCCTCGATGCCTGAACCCCATACAGCCTGCCTCTCCCTTTACAGCCCACAGTCACGTCTGGCAAAGGCTGGATTTCTGCTCCAACTTGTTCAGGTCCCTCCAGCAAAAACAGTTTTATCACTTTTTCCTCACAGCACAGTGACCTCTCTGGTGAGGCCATGATGAATGTCATGAACAAGTCTGTTCTCACACTGTTTCTTGGGGTTTTTGATCTTTGGGGAACCCCAGTTTGTAGGTTTTAGTGTGAATTGTGTCCAGGCACAATATCAGGGCTTTGCCACCAGAGAGGGAATGGTTTTAATTATTAGAGGAAATGGCCTGCCTTTTTCTTTCTTCCTCTTTTTTTTTCTTTTTTTGATAAGTCTGCAGCCTGACTTGGGTTAAAATTTCTCTTGTGGTTTTGGAAGTGTTAGAGTAATATCTTCCTGCCTGCCTGCCTTCCTTCCATCCCTCCAACCATCATCCCTCTAAGATGATAGGAAAAATAATGCTGTGGGTTTCTCTGAGTCTGATGAGTGTCTGTACCTACCCCTTGACTTACAGAAATCCTATCCTACTATTTATTGCAAAAGCAGACTATTTCTACTGGAATGTCTTTCCCATGAGTCTTGGCCTCCTGGTGCTGAGCCAGTCTGGGGTCCCCAGGGAGATGTGGAGGTGCTCAGTGTGTCATCAGCTCTTAGAAATTGGAACTGTCTGCACTTTACCTCTGCTCTCTCACTGAAATGCTGGACAAGCGTTCTTCATCCCGCTGAATGTTTTGTTTCATGCAGAGATAAAGAGGCAGACCTGCCTGGCTTTAGTCAGGTCCCATTCTCTCAGTCAGCCTTGGCTTCCTCCCTTATAAAATGAGAAGGATGGATTGAAATGTCTTTCCTAACTTTAACACTTACAGATTCTACTAAAATAATTGCAGAATCTCAGGGATAGGGGAGGCATCCGGGGCGTCATTTTTCATGTCTGAATTCCCCCATGTGTCTGACGTACCAGGTCTCAGCTTGATTACCTACAGCAATGGGGAACTTGCTACTTCCAAAGCAGTCCATTATTTTATTTTTGGACAAGTTCATTGGAGTGTTTTTCTGTGTATCAAATTTAAACAATTTGCTTCCCAGTTTTTCCTATTCATTTTCCCCACATTTGACCTTCCTCACAAAGGTCCTTCAGATACTCAGATTTGCAGGGAGGCTCTCATTTCCCTTGAGTCCTCTTTTGTGTGTGCTAATCGCTGTTCTGTCACACACACCCCTTCTGCTTCTCCCAAGGATGGGCATTCACTTTTGAATGTCAGCAAGTAGGACCTGTGGATGGAAGGCCTTCCCTCTCGGCACAGGCACCAAGAGGCAGGAAGAAGGCCTCTCTGGAGCAAGGCTGGGCGGACATACATTTCTTGCCTGGGAAACCAGGGTCCCTGTTCATCGCTTTCCCTGTGTCCCCCCAGCCTCCCAAGGGCTGGCTTTGTCCACTGCAGGGACATACTGTGCAGACTCTGCGGGGCCCAGTCTGCATGCACGGCTCCGAAGCAGAAGGTAGTGATCAGCGAGGGCCATGCTCTTGTTCAGGGTACCGGGACCAGCACAGTCTCAGGGTGTTTGGGGCTATGAGAAGAAGAGAAAGCAAGCTTTGAGACAGCCAGTATCTGGAAGAAACGTTTCAGTTTCTTGGGAGCTGCCTGGCAGGTCGTTGAAAGCAGGGACTAGCCAGGGTGTGGTCACACAGACCATGTGGCCCGGCTTGCTTCCTCACTTGTCTTGTCTCCGTTCTCCTCCTTCTCCATCACAGTGGCTGTGTCACTGCTCCTGGCCGCTGGGCTGGCTTGACCGGCTCTCACCACAGAGCTAGCCTCAGATGGGCGTTAGCAGCTCCCAGCAGGGAGGCGGGAGTTCCACCCTCTTCTCCCAACCATGGTGCACCAAACAGCTGCCTTTTCTTCTTCCTGCCAATCTGGGGTGGTGGGGTGGCCTTGGGTAGTTCTGTACCTTCTGGGTTTCCTGCCGAGTGTGGGCAGTGCATTTGCACATGTTCCTCTAATGGCCTCTGTTGCCCGGAGCTTCCTGACCCCTGGAATTCATGGCCATGGGACCTTTATCACAGTCTTGGGTGGATTTCTCTGTGGCTGCTTGGAGAACATGCTGCCTCGATTGTCACCTAAGACTTACATTTTATTTTGGAATAAAAATGAACCGAAACCCTAGGTGTCTCTGGAGTACGCCTGGGCTGTAGGTGTACTCCAGCGTAGGTGTACTCCAGGGGTGTAGAGCGGTTCTCTGCAGTGACTCTCAGAGCCCTCCGAGCCGGGCCTGCTAGAAGGTTCTGGGGAGCAGTGGGCCCTAGTGCTGGCCAAGAGGAAGGGCCCAGCCTCTGCTGGGGAAGCTGGGTCACTTCCTTCCTGTTTCTCAGAACGGGCCAAGGGTGATGGCGCCCTTGTGGGGCGGGCCGCACTCCCAGGCTGGGGTTCGCGCGCCTGGGGTTGAACACTGGCTCTGCCCTCACCGCCTGCAAGGCCTTGAGCTGGCAGCCTGGTCTGACGGAGTCCTGGCATGATCTGGCAAACAGAAACTTCCTCGTGGGGGATGGGGCTTGTGAGGGCTGAATAAATTCGTATCTGTCAAGTGCCTGGACAGCAGTTAGCACAAATGCTCTGTGTGACTATTGGGAAAATGAGGAACACGGTTGTGTCAAAATGTACAGTGCCTCCTGGTCACCGTGCACCAAGAATATGCATCCGAGAGCCTTTGAAATACCAGCTCAGCCGCCCGTGGTTGTCTTTCCTAGCTGCTGTGATTCAGATACGGAACAGTATTGCGTGAGGCTGAAAATCGCATTTGCCTGATGCAGGCGCGTTCCTTCAGAGCCTGGTATATGCTGTTGTGCCTGGGATGATTTCTCCAGGCCTTTAGTCGTGTGTGTGCCTACATCTTCTGCCTAACTTTCGGACACCTGTGGGATGCACCAACTTTTTTTCTTCTTCCTGCTTTGGGAGAAAGGTCCTGCCCTTCTTTTCCTTCCCCGGAGCTGACAAAGCTGTCCACGTGCAGATGTGGCTAATGGGACTCTGGTGTCATTCAGGAAGCGTTAGCGTCCCGCTCCTCCTCTGCGTTTCCAGCCCAGCAGCCACCTGTCCACTCAGCGGGACCTTTAGCTGCCTCTTCCTTCCTACGGCATGCTCCTCAATCCTGCTGGTTTCTCGCTGCACGCCCTTATCCCATGAGGCTCCCAGACACGCTGGTCTACACAGCGGCCCACCTCCTCCACTCCAAGCACATCTCTTTGGATACGGTGCTGTCAGATTCTGTTTCCCTAGAACTCAAGCGGAAGATTTGGTCTATAGAAAGTGGCTGCTTCTTGTCCTTATTTAACTAGAAAATCCCATTCACCAGAATAAACAGTTTGCTCGAAAGAGAATTATTCATGGAATTCAGCAAACTGAATTACAGTCTTCCTGCAGTTTCTTCAGTGCTAAACTGCGAATCATACTGTGTGTCAGTCACAGACCTATTGCGGGATCTAAGGAAACCTTACAGGGCCATGTACGGTTCTGAAAGGTGATTTTTACTATTGGATTTTTACTATTGGTGGGAGCCAGCTGCAAACCTCCAGGGCAGCAAGTAGTGGTGGAGTGCGGCGGCGCCCTTCCGCTCCGCCGTTCTGACGTGGTGCCTCAGGAAGGCCGGGTGTCTAATTCTTCTGGCTCCATGAGGCTAATTCTGTTTCTGTGCCCGTTTTACAGGAAGAAAGCAGAGACACAGGAAGGCAAACACGCATGCCCGGGGTGTCCCACGCTGTGATTGTGGAGCCTGAGTTCCTATCTAGGCACTGTTCCTGGTCACTGTGCCGCCCAGGCCCGTGCCCATTTCACAGAATTGGCCCCAGGTCACAGAACTAGAAAATGAAGGTGCCAGGCCTCAAGCATAATCCAGCATTCTCTTTACTGTTCTGCAGGCTGCATCATTAGTGGTGAAAACAGCCTGCATGGGTTGGGGCCATTGGTCAACACCTACCAAAGAGTTTTGCCATTTCCCTCCTCCTCTGCTGCCCGGGCCTCTCCCCACCCACCCCGTGGTCAGAGAACAGTCTTCTCAGAAGGAGGTTCTCATCTCTCAGTTTGAACTGTTGCTGCACTCTTGGCTCGTGGCCACAGTGGCAGGGTGGCGAGGGGGGAGTGGGGGGAGTGATGCATTGTCTTACCACAGCACATTCGAAGCCCTTCTCTGTGACTGCTGATTCATGCATTTTGCTGGAGTTGCAAATGTAGCCATGCGGTCGTTAGCAGAGTGCTGTATGTGTGAGTTTGCTCTGGGACAGCGTACTGCGAAGCCAAGTCCTGCCCTTGCTCGCAAGGTGCTGATGAAATGTGGGCCTGGGACTGAGAAATCGGTCTGCCTCACAGACTGTGCCCCTTTTGTGGGCAAAGATGGTGTGTTTGGAAATGGATGCGGATGAGGAAGGAGGGGTGAAGGAGACCTCCTCTAGCTGGTCCCGATTCTGATGCTAGAGGGATTGAGCAATGTGAAGGCTGGATCTTAGGTAATTAGGCTGCCTGTGACAGAGAGAGGCTGCTTCTCCCTGCTGTGGAGCAGGACGGGCTGATGGGACAGGCTAGCTTAAGGGAGAACACGCACTGTGTCCGTTTCTAAGGGCGGGCTGCAGGGGAGGGTGCCGCTGGCGTACCTGAAGGGTGGGACCCAAATGTTGCTACTTGTAGAACTTGCAGAGGCCTTGGCCGTGCTCTTGTATTTGCAGGTCCCAAGTTGTGCAGACCCGTGGGGATCCTGCAGCCCTGGGGCCCCACCCTCCTTCCTTCCCTATAGCTTGGGGGACAAAGTGTGGTGTGAAGGCTCCCTTTGATCCAGCTTCATGATCTTTCAGACACATTTCCCTCCACTCGCCTTTCCCCCCACACCCTGAAACTGTATGTATCATGAGCCATGTGTGGGCATTGGTGCTTCTGGTCAGCTTCTCAGAGGCACTGGCCTTGAGTTCTGTGCCCCAGATTGCCTTTTGCCTCCGTTCCCCTCTTCCTGCCTCCAGAGCTTAATGCATGCTGATTTCTTCGCAGAGGGTGCCCTTCCCCAATTCCTGCTGTTGACATCCTCCTTGTTCTATAAGCTGATCTCAAGCGTAGCTACTTCCATGATGAGCCCTCCCCGAGCCACACTCCGGCCCTCGGCTGGAATCACATCTCCCCTTCCCTTTGTTCATGAAGCTCTTCGCTTATGCTCCGTTAAAGCATTTCTCTATTCTTGCTCTGGTGTCTCTACGACTTGACTGCCAAGTCCAAGCTCCGTGTCATTCATCTCTATACCTTTCACCTCTCGACCTAGCAGTTGCTTAAAGACAACAGGCTGCACAGTCCATCTGTTGCGTAGAATCAGTCACTTCAAAGTCAGCTGCAGTGTCCTCTCTAAAGGTGCTCGTGAGTGAGCCCTACCTGTTGGTGGGAATGTCGGAGCGGTACCCGGCAGTCCTCAGAGAGGGACCCGGAGATCCACCCAGAGTTCCTGGGAGTTGAGTGCATCAGACCGAGTATTTGCTGAGGCCAGCAAAAAGGCAGGAGAGAGATACATAATGGCCAAAAAGCACGTGAAAAGATGCTCAGCCTCCTTAGTCATCAGGGAAATGCCACCTGCCCTCACGCCATGACGCCACTACAGCCTGGTGGGATGGCTGGGATGAAGGGCAGGTTCTCACAGTGGTGGCGGGCAGGTGGAGCTGACCCCATGATGGAGAGCAGCCTTCGCACACGGCGGTGGTGGACACAAAATGGTGCGATCCCTGTGGAAAAGTCTGGCTGTTCCTCAGAAAGTTCAATGCAGTGTCACCGTATAGCGCAACCATTCCACGTGTAGGTAGACAGCTGAAAGGACTGCAGGTCTGTGCCCGTCCAAAAACCCATCCACGAATGCCCATTGCAGCAGCCATCATGACAGCTGAAGGCTGGAAACAACCCACTGTCTATCAGCTGGCGCGGGGATAGTCAAAATGTGGTGTATTCGTGTACTGGGATATTTTTTGGCCATAAAAAGGAGCAAGGTTCTGACACATGCTACAATGTGGAGGAAGCTGAAAACACTATTCTAAGTGGAAGAGCCAGTCACAAAAGACCACATAGTGTATGCTTCTGTTTATATGAAATGTCCAGAATAGCCCCAAATAGTTGCTTTGGGATGGTTTGGAAGGTTTGTGGGGGCCAATGGCTGAAGGGGACAAGGGTTTCTTTTGGAAGCGATGAAAACGTTCTAAAATTGATGGTGGTGATAGTTGCGTAACTGTGAATATAGTAAAAACCATCGAATGGGTGAACCGTATGGTAGGTGAATTTTTTACTGATAAAGCTGTAACCAAAAAAATAATAATAAATAATAAGGCGGGAGAAGTTATCTTGCTGCAAGGGAAGTAGAGACTTCAGTGTATGTGCTAAAGCCTGTTTTTCTAGAAGGAGACGTCTTGTAAGCTTGCCAGCCAGCGGAACTAACATACCACCTTGCCTCCACACAGTATTTTCTCCCAAATGGAGGAAGCAGAAGTACTTCTGCTTCAGATCTGTATAAAGCCACTTTTTTAAGGATGAAGAATTTTATTTCATTTTTATGATTTAGTTGCCCTTTTACTTTCCGAGAGAATTAAAATGACTCAGCTTGCATTTGGATTTCCTTGGCCGCTAGGACAGGACAGCTCTGCTCGTCTTGTGGCTGCTTTCATTCATTTAGTCAGTCCTTCATTCTTTCTGAGCAAGTACCAGTGTTCTAGAGTCCGAAGAGACAGAATGGAAAGTCTGCACTGTTGAGGAGCTTCTGGTGTAGTGGGGAAGACATTCGAGGGAGCAAGTAACAGATCCGTATCGTGATGGGGTGCTTGGCGAACACATGGGAGAGGCCCTGAACTCAACTGGGAGTCATCAGGGAAGGCTTCAGGAAGAGGTCGCTTATCGGGAGACAAGTAGGGGTTGGGCCTGTCCTGGCTTCCAGGCCCTGGGCTCCTGCACGCCACACTCTTTTCACTCCTCTCAACTCCAGGTTCACCGGCTGTCTGTACCCAGGGCTGGGTTTACTGGTCTTCCAGCTCCCTTCTGGCTCTGATACTCTTGTTCCTCGTGGTGGGAGACGGCACATCTGCACGATCCCCCACTTTGGATGATTTACATGATCACCTCAGAGATGCTTCAGGGTTCATTTCTGATCATCTCTTCACTGTTTGAGAATTCCAGGAGCTTAGGTGTGGGTTTTGCTGTCGTGCCTGCCTTCCCAAGCCCTCTCTTTCAAGCACTAATCTTTGAATGTTTGGATTTACTGGGGAGCTCTGTCAGAGAAGGCTTTTTCTAAAGCAAAGGCTCTTCTAGAAAGCGGTGCCCATCCAGGGTGCTTCACATTTTCCCCACATTTACATTTGAGGCCTGCCACCAGACTGACGGTGTTTTTCCACGGGGTGACCAGGGCAGAGTGAGGGCTTCCGAGGGGTTGAGCCCTCCTCTCAGCGGGAGGCATTGTGGTGTTGTCATTGGACAGTGTTTCTCCAGGGAAGGCAGTGTGGGCATCAGATTGAGCAAAGGAGGAGGGATGCAGAGGGGCGGCCTCTTTCCCTATCTCACCTCTTTCTGAAGAATGGGCATTCTGTCCCTGCCTGCTTCATTCCCTGAGGGTGCTCAGAACTGAGGAATGTTGGAGTTGGAAAGCCCAGCCTAGACCCATGAGCTCCCTCCTAAAGAGTGGGAACTGTGTCTCCAGCACTCGACACAATGTTTGGCAAGTCTCCACGAATGTTCCCTAAGTGAGCAAATGAAGAGCCGATTGGCTGATCTTGTTTCCCAATGAGGAGATGACTTCTGCCCCATCTTTACCAGGGGGCCCTCAGCTCTCTTACTGCCCATTGGACCATGTGCTCTTTGAGGCACAGGTGTGTGTCTGCGGCCATAGGCCAGCCAGCCTGAGGGTGGGTGGGAGAGGGGAGGAGCAGGGGGGGAGGGGGGAGAGGGGCGGGTAGATGGACACACACCTGGTCCCTTTGCCACGTTGCTGGTGGGGCTTCCGTGGGCCTGGCTCTGGCAGCCTTTCCTTCGGGCCTTCCGCTGCCCCAGGCTACACAAGGATGAGTAGATTTCCCACCCTCGACTTCCATGAACTAGGAGTAGAACACAACTCATTTGAAAAATAGTATTGGCTTGTTCAGGGAAGGTCTGTGACAAAGCAAAATTTTAAAAGTAACCTTATGGAGTGTGTGTGTGTGTGTGTGTGTGTGTGTGTGTGTGAGAGAGAGAGAGAGAGAGAGAGAGAGAGAGAGAGAGATGTGGCTATTGGTCACCATTGGTATGTTTCATTTGCTGACTATAGAGCAGTAATTTCTAGATGTGGTTTTGTGTTACTCTCTGCAGTCTTTCCCAGTGGTCTCAAGGGTGGTCATGAACTTGCTAAAGGTTGCTTGAGTCAGAATTTGAGTTCACATACTTTTATTGATTTATTTGTACCTTAGCCCCATCTTGCAAAGATGATTTTTTTTAAGCGAGTAAGCAGGGGAGGGGCCGAGGGAAAGAATCCCAAGCAGACCCCATGCTGAGTGTGGAGCCTTACCCTGCCAATCTCATGACCCCGAGATCAGGGCCTAAGCGGAAACCAAGATCGGACGCCTAATAGACTGAGCCATCCAGGCATTCCAACTTGCAAACATTTTTAAGGCGACATCTAATAACGAAGAGCGAAACAATGTTAAAAAAAGATTTAAAAGATGTAGGAAGAACAAGTAAAAAGTCACATATTTTAATTGCTTTGGTTGACAGTTCATCTCAGCAGTTCACTCCTTTGAGGCCAAGAGAGAAAATATATATGGTGAAGCAAGTGAGTGGTACATTTTTGGAGCAGAAGCCTGTGGCGCCTAAGTCACAGGCCCTGGCCCGCTCCTTTTCCAGGCACAGCGGCGGTGAAGTCTTGGGAGAGCTGCATCGTCCCAGGGACCCTCCTTTCCTGACCATGGGCGTCCTTGTGACCAGCCCATAAGTGGGAGAGGGTGTGAGCGCCCACACAGCCCTCACCATGCGACCTCGGGCTCCATTTGGAGGGCATTTTCAGGAGGCTTGTGTGGACGTGTCTGGGTCCTGGCGAGAGCGAGCACCCGTGTCAGCTGCTGCCGTCTTGATGACGCACTGTCACATCAGCTTCTCCTCTTCCGTCTCTCCCTTCTGCTTTTTAGGATCAACCACAAACCCATACCCGACTCGTGTCTCAGGCTCTGCTCAGAACCATCCTGCCTACCCCATATCCCAGGACACAGGAAGAACCAAACCACAAACAGTGCCTCTGACACTCCCCTCCATCCCAGAGCTGGTGAGGACCATGGGCACGCCCCTGGTTTAAGTACTTTGTTTGAGAAAGGGCCCTTTTTTGTGTTCAGCCTAGGGTCCAAATTGGCCAAGAAAGTGTACTCGGTTCTTGAAAACCCGGTGTCATAGTGTCCTTTGTCCTCCTGGCCCATTAGGACTATTTTTCCTGGGTCTCTCCCACTCGGGGGGAGGGGGCTCAGTGCACATATGCGTCATCGAGGCCATGCTTGGTTTAGCCTAAGGGGCCCTGGGGATTGTATTAAACCCTCAAGGAGCAGCAGCCCCCATATTTCCATACTCATCTCCACACATCCTTCCAAGCAGAAGCAAGCAACTCCCCTATTTCACCATCACTTCTGAGAAGACAACTCTTGTGGCGGGGACTGAAGGAAGTCCCTCATGGTCTAGGCTCTCACTTTGTCTGTCTTGCACACACCTGCCCTCCGTTTTCTAGTTTTCCCGGTTAGGGATGCTGTGGTCTGACCTGTGTGTGGACAAAAGCTGCTGACTCCTGGGGCTTTCCTCACACAGGGGCTCGGCCCCCACACCAGATGGACACCACCAGGGACTTTTGGGGTGACCATTCCTGGCCACAGATTCTGATGTGGACACCTCAGGTTATTCACGCAAGATTTTAGCTGGAAGCCATGTGGTTTCTTCGCTTGGTTGGAATGATTTTCATTTGGAAGCCTGGGGGCAGTCTGGCACTATCCGGGGATAGAATGTTCTGGAATCCTGGCTGGGGATCTTGCCCACCCCAAGAGGTTTGCATCAAGTGGCCAAGAGGATGGCACTGCCCTCTGTTGCTTATGCTGGGGTCGCCCCTCACCTCCTCTGCCACCCCAGCTGTAGTCCCGCCCATCCCCCTTGCTGAAGACCCTCCTGTCCATGGGCTGCTGACTCACCCCCAAGCTCTGAGGGAAGGAGGTGGGAATGAAGGGAGCCCCGGATTTCCTCCCTTTCACCTCCTCCCTCACCTGTTTCGGACTGTTCTGGTCAAAGTTTTAGAAGGAGAGGAAGCCCAAAGCCTCATTTTTCAGTACTCAGATTTAATACCCTGCGACTTTCTATTAGAATCAAGCTCCTTATCTTATTCTTGGGGAGGAGCTTATCCGTGTATCTCTGATGTCACCGTCTTCCTTGTTATGTGGTTGTTTTTGCACCCCTCTTTTCTCCCATTCTGGGCTGTTAGCTTCTTGCAGTGAGGGACCAGGTCTTTCTTTTTTCTGTCTTGTGAGTAACTACTTGGTAAATCGTCCTGGGTTGGCCTAAAAGAAGCTGGGATGCCATTTATTCCCAGTGCAGCTGTTTTCTGCTCTGTACTTCAGATAACCCAGGGCTGCCTTGCTTCCCCGGCATCAGTGATAGGAAATGCAGATGTGGCTTACATCCAGAAAGCCGGGTTCCAGGGCTGGCTCGGACTCCCGTCTTTCTGGAGCCGGTCCCTTCCATGCTTCAGTTGGCTCCAGGGGCCCTGGCTGACCACGTCCCCAGGCAGCAGGGACAGCCCCACAGCGCTGAGGAATGGTTCGTGTCTGTGTCTCCGGGGGCTCTTGCTTCTGGAAACAAGAGGGCTCATCTTGAAGGTGTCTTGGATTCTTGGAAGTCGATATTAAGGCATGTGCTCATTACTGTGTCAGTCGGCAAATAGTTGCCAAGTGCCGTCTGTTCACCAGGCCCCGTGCCAGGGGCTGGGGACACGTTCAGAAACAAAACAGATGTGGGCCATGGAGTTCATGGTGTAGCAGTGGATAAATAGAAGCATTAAGCAAGGGCGCCTGAGGGGCCTAGTCGGTTAAGTGTCTGCCTTCTGCTCAGGTCAGGATCCCAGAATCCTGGGATGGTGCCCTGTGTGGGGCTCCTTGCTCAGCAGGGAATCTGCTTCTCCCTCTCCCTCTGCCTGCCCCTGCCCTAGCTTGTGTGCTCTCTCTCTCTGTCAAATAAATAAAATCTGAAGAAAAAGAAAGAAAGAAAGAAGGAAGGAAGGAAGGAAGGAAGGAAGGAAGGAAGGAACGAAGGAAAGAAGAAAGGATTAAACAAATTATCATCAGGAAAAAAGTTATTCTATGCCAAGCAAGAAGGTCTTGGGGCTCTCTTGTGCTGGTAATCCAAACCATTTTTGGTGGGTCTAGGATCTGGAATCATACTCACTGCTTTCTCAGGAGCATTTCAGTCCTCAGCTCTCTTGTCAGTTCCTGGAGAAAGCCTTGGCATTTGCCCTAAAGCACTTGGAACATTACCAATTAGCATGAGGGGTCCTGCCTGGGCTCTGGCTCACTGTGGGACCACTCTGGTCCTCTGTCTCTTCATCTACAAAACGGCTGTGGTCTAGGGCCACACTTTTTTTTTTCAATTTAAATTCAATTAATTAATATACTAGTGTATTATTGGTTTCAGAGGTACAGGTCTGTGATTCTTCAGTCTTATATAATACCCAGTGCTCATTTCATCACGTGCCCTCCTTAATGTCCATCACCCGCTTCTTAAGGTGAGTTCCGTAGAGTACCAATCCCAGGACATGTACTGGAGGAAAGGATTTCATGATTGAATATGTTTGGGAAAGAGAATATTTTATATAAATACATAAATTGTATTTCCTCTTCTAGATTCCCAGAGCACATTAAAGATCCTCAGAAGTCCTCAAGTACACAATCCGGCCTAGCTTTGTTGAACATACTAGATCCCTTTTCTCATATGGCACCTGTTTGTTTCCCCCGAGACTCTGAGACCCCACGGACCTAGCGGGGCCAGAGACCCCAGAGGTCCCCTCTGCTCTGGGCTAGGGGACAGAAGCCAGTGCGGGGCAGCGGCCCCCAACCCTGCAACAGCCAGCTTTCCTTCCCGCTTTGTGATTATCACGCCATGGACCAGGGAGACGGCTGACTGAATTTCCTGCTGCGGGTTCCAGAGGCATTTTAAGACACTCACTGGTGGTGTCGCTGCCTCGCAATCCACAATGATTCTTAATTGACCTCAGAACTATCAGCTCACGAAACCATCTGTCATGGGAAACTTGAGCAGTATTCAGAGTCCCATTAATAATTCAGCCAACGAGCTTCTTCAGACCCCGGCTTTCTAGTTCTTGGGGTTCACTTGTCTTCTGCCTCCGGAGATGTTCCGGGGAGAGTTCTCGGATCTGTTACAGATGTTAATGACTCAGCCAGTGGTTCCCCAGAATCCCCAAAGCCTCATTCAGTTGGAAGAAGGAAGATTGATACAGGTTAATCCCACTCTAATCTATCAGCTCGGAGGTGCGGGGCTTGCCAACAGCGAGGCTGGGGAGTGGCTACCAACAGCAGGTTGTAGGCGGGCCCCTGTGCTGGGATGAAGGCATGCTTCTCTTTTGTGAGGAGTGGGTGTGCCCCCTCCACTCTTCCCTCTCCAAGGTCGCTCTGTAGCATCCCCAACCATTCTGAAAAAAATATAGGCTTTTTCTTTTTTCCCTGCAAGTTAGAGGTACCTAAAAATATTGGTTGAATTAGTTCTAGCTGATTAGCTGACTCTCATTCCCATTTAGTAGAATTATAGAATGTCACAGCTGCCTGGGAACAGAGAAATCATCTCATCCAACTCCATCATTTTTCAGTGTAGGAAAATGAGGCCAGAGAAAGTGACTCTTTCAAGGTCACCCAGCTGGTTCAGGGCAGAGCCAGGCCAGCACCCAGGCCTTGTGGCTCACAGCCCAGCGTCCTTTCCAGCCTGTCACGGTGCGCTCTGAGCCCAGCAAGCCCAGCGTCTTTCTGGGAGGGCTGCAAACCATCCCAGGCACTGTGATGTTGGGGCACCAGATGTTCTTTTCCCTCTGTGGCTCTGTGATGCCAAGGCTAGCATGTCTGTCCTGTGAGGTGTGTTTGTTGTGTGCCATCAGTAGGGTGGAAGTGCCTCCCCCCACACTGATTTGTGGTGATTAGGGCTCTGTCCCTTCTCCCCCTGGACAGATTAGAATCCACTGGAACCAAGCCTGGCTGCTCTAGGGGAAGGGGGCCTTGGGAACCAGCCCCTCACACCCTGCCGTAGGCTCTGCTGGGTCTAGCTATGGGGTGCTCAGGTGCAGGGTGCTTTCTGGCTAGGTACTGAGCTGGTTTTCCCACCTTCCCCTGGAGCCTGGAGAGAAGGGGTAGAGGCTGGTGTCAGAGCCTACCTCCCATCTGCATGGAGTCGGCGGCCCTGGAGGTTGGGGTTTCTCGTGCAGTCTCAGTACTAGAAGTGCTTTTAGAGATGACTGGGTCCGGCACCCACTATTTGTAGATGAGGACATCACGTTCTGGAGAGGGGGTGGCCCTTGTCCAAGGTCACAGGGCCCGGTGATGGCAGAGCTAGCATGAAGCTCAGGCTACCCAACCAACGTCCTTTCCATGTTTTCCCTGTAGAACCGTCAGCCTTTCTAGTTCAGGGTGTCGCTCTCCCATGCAGGACCAGCCTGTCTCATAGCTCCAAACCCCAGTGGTTAGAAAGTGCAGGGTAGGTTTAAGGCACAGGGAATATTCCAGTGTGGCCGATGGGTGTTTTACAGTGAGGTGCGGGGACAGGTAAGATAGAAAAATCAGGTGAGGCTGTGCAGCCAGGGAGCCTTCAGGGGCTCTTCAGCAGAGGACCAAATGCCCAGAGCAGCTGTGTTCTGCGAGATCTCGGGGGGCAGGGGGTGCACGAGGGCCCAGAGGAGCTAAAGGAGCAGAGGTGGGGCAAGCCAGGGGTCCTGATGTTGCTCCAGCTGTTCTGGAGGCAGGAACCCAGGCTTTCTGGGCCTCTTCCCTCTCCTAGAACGAGCCTCTTTTCTTTTCTTCTAACCTTTCTTTTTTTAATTGCAAGCTGGGGTAGTGCTTGGCCACATTTCTGCCCAGAGGCTTAGGGAGGTGCCACCAGACAGGGCCCAGGCTGACCTGAGTGGAGGCTTGTCCACACCCTGGGGTAGAAAGACAGACATGGTAGCCTTAGACCCCCTGGGTGTCTCCAGGAGGGTGCTGGCCAAGCCGATGGTGCCTTGGTGGCCAGGTGTTCAGGTCACAGGGGAACGGACTCCAGGGAGGAGGCAGCTGTAGGCCAGCTTCAGTTCTTGGGGTTCACTTGCAATACTTGCAACCCTTCCTATGCACCATAGCTTGAGGGACACTGCCCAGAACCCAGGGCGTAAGAGTAATGGGAAGCAAGTCCTGGGACCCTAACTCTGGCAAATGGGCTAGAGAAGGGACATGGTGTGAGGAGCTGTGCCAGCCCAGGGTCTCAGTCCCCTTCTCTACACCCCTTCCATACTCTGAGCACCCTGAGAGCTGGCCCACGTCTCACCCTGTCATCCCCTCTAGAACCCCACATAGGAGCTGCTCAGTAACTGAGCCACAGAGAAGGGAAGTCCCGAATGAAATTAGAATGATGAAAGCAGGGGCTTGCTTTGGCTTTAGCATTGACTAAATGCTTTTCATGGATCCCGACTCCTCCGGGAGGATGCTGAAGGGGCATAATAGTGACGCTAATGGTACTAATAGCAACACATGGATGTTGGGCTTATATTGGTCCTGCTGATGGTGGCGTGTGTCAGGGTGCACCCTGCGCCAGGCACTGTGCTGAGGGCGCTAGGTGGAATGTAATTAATAGTCACCGCAATTCCAGAAAGTCATTATTAGTATCACCCCCATTTTCCAGATGAGAACACTGAGGCACAGATTGGTTGCATGCTCGCTTGAGGCTGGCCATAGAGCCAGGAAGTGGGGGAGTTAGGATTCCACACACAGCCTTGGGCTCTCTGCCAGGCTTGCTCTCACTGTGGCCCTTGTGGGCACATCTGAGCAGCAATGGCGTTTGGAGGGAAGACACGGTGGGATGATGGGACAGCTACAGCTTCAGGGTGGGGAGGGGGCGTGGTAAGGCCCTTCTTCGAACAGATCATCCCCTCCCTGAGACCTTGGTGCAGGCCTTAGAAGACCCGGTAGAAATCTAAGCTCCTCATTTTTGGAGAGAGAAGAGAGAACATGTGAGCTTGGACTGGAATCTGATCCTGGAGAAAGGCAGCAAGTGCCCCAGTGATCCCGCAGGAATCCTGCGGACGCTGCGGGAACTTCCCGTCCCAGGGGGCGCATGGGGACAGAGCCCCTGACCCTTCGCCCGGCCTTCCCGCCTTCAGCCTTGTTGTTCCAACTGCACTGAGCAAGCTTACCAGCTATTGTTCTTGGAAGCCTTTCTGTGATCTTAGGACCTTTGAGAAAAGAACAAAACAGCTAGAAAAACACAGGGTAGTTAAAAAATGTTTGTGATTCTTGTGCTGTATGGAACAAAGAGGCATTCGGGAGACTCAGCATTGTTCCGGGGAGCGAGGATGAAATGGCGCTGGCCCCTCGGATGCCTCCTCTCCTTTGGGAGCCTCCAGCTGATTGTTCTGGAATGTGAATTTCGGAGGAGCCTTCTCCCCAGCCTCAGGCTCCTCCTCTGTGCAGGGTGTATTTACACTGGTAACAGCTGTTAGTTCTCACTCAGTTTCTAGTTCATTCTTTCCATCTGGTTGGGAAAAGTGGCTCAGGGGTATCACCTAGTGATAGCGAGTCATTTCCTCCTCCATCCTAGCTCTGCAACTCTGTTTCCAGATAGACCTCCAGTTGCCCACATGCAGCTGGAATAGTGAAGACACATTGACACAGTAATCCTTCGTCTACACAGTAACATCCCTTATCGGACCTTTGTTTCTGTTTCATGATATCTATTATCTCTGTGACCTCAGAGACTAAACTGAGGTTTGAAGCTGGAAGCCGACCTGCCCGGTGTTGGTCTGCTCACGACTGACCAAGCCTCCAGAAACATAGCACCCTTCGAACCCTACCAGGATTCTTCCTTCGAGGCACTACGTTTGAAAGCAGACTGCCTCAGCTTTGGAAATTCTAAAGCGTTGTGGACCCACTATTGACTTTGTCCCTGAAAGCTCTTTCCAGGACTGGGGCTCTAATACTCCAGGCCCAAGTCTCTCTAATTCTGATTTGATTCATTCTGAATGGTCCCCTGGGGGCCCAGTGCCCCCCCCACCATAGCCCACTGCCCCTCAGTGACCATTGCACGGGGAACCAAGGTGTTCATTTGCCTCCTCGAGGACACGCGACTCAGTTGCCTCTCCCCGTCCCTCGTG
Organism: Spilogale gracilis; assembly: GCA_004023965.1. Classification (NCBI taxonomy): domain Eukaryota; kingdom Metazoa; phylum Chordata; class Mammalia; order Carnivora; family Mephitidae; genus Spilogale; species Spilogale gracilis. The sequence goes on from PITA01019830.1 coordinate 28,098, forward strand.
CCACATCTTTAATCTCAGCAGCCCTCCCTGTAGGTGGTTAAGTCACAGCCTGACGAGCTTCTGGAGGTGGGCGTGGAAGCTGGGCCATAGTCCTCTGTGTCAGAACACTGGTGGTGGGCTGCTTCACATTTGTGGGAGCGGGGCTTTTGAGGAAACAGGGAAGGTCTTTGAAACTGCCTTCCTTCTCATCCTGCCCATGTCTTCTTCAGGTTTCTTCCGATAGAGATGGGGCAGTCTTGTTCCTCTGGGGTCTTTGCCCATACCCTATCAAAATCCTCCAGTCGAACTGGAGGAGGAACTTGACCTGCCATCAGGAAATTCCTGAGATGTGTGCTCAGCACCAGTCAAAGGAAATGGGGATGTTTAGCCAAGATAAGAGAAAACACAAGGGGGAGTGGGGGCATTATCACTGTCCTCCTGTGAGAGAAGAAATATACTTGTGCCTTGTGGCTCCACGGGGTAGGACTTCCTCTGAACAGTAGAAGTTTTTTAAGGGGCTGAAATTAACATAGTATAAAAAAGGCACTCACAAGTGTAGTTTTCAGAAAATAGATATGTCGTCGGAGCAGAGTGAATTTTCACCGGAAAGTTGCATTCCTCTGATGGGCAGGCTGCAACGTGGGACCCAGGGAATGGCATCGCCAGTCCTGAGTGGGGGAATGAGATGGCCTTCTCCCTTTATATTGTTGGCCTGTGGTCGGACCCTCCCTAGGGTCCTGTAGAGACAGCTGCCCACAAGGACCAAGCCAGTCTGGAATGAGGCCCTGAGGAGACACCCCAAAGGATGAAGAGGATTGGAGAAAGATCCCTCCCAACGTGGGACCCATGGGTTTGCTCTTAGCCTAAGTCACTCTGGGCAGCGACGAGGATGGTCACAGAACAGGCGCCCCCGTGATTTCTGTAGAGAAGAGCTGAGTTTGAGTGTGGCTTGGCCATCACGACCGGTGGCAGTTCGGGTGGGTTCTTGATAGGGGAGAGAATGTGTGATGTCAGACTTCCAGACCCATATCTTGCAGGCCGTGGGAGACATTTGATGGAAATAGCAGTGTGGTGAGTGGTAGGCTTCCCTTGCAGCCCTGTGAGTGGGGAGTGTGGACGGGAGGAGAGAAGGACTCCCCAGATTGTGACCTTCTCATCAGTCATCGTTGATCAATGCAGGGATGGGTGCGTGTGTTCTGGGATTTGCGTGGTTTTTGTTGTCTCTGTTTCCCTCCCTTTCTTGTCTGAGCCCCACACTAAATAACTCATTGTGATAGCTTGGAATCTTGTACTCTTGTTAATGCTTGTAAAAATTATACAGTTACACAACACACATAAACATAAATATGTGTACAAGCTTTTTTTTTAAAAAAAAGATTTTATTTATTTATTTGACAGAGAGAAACACAGCTAGAGAGGGAACAGAAGCAGGGGGAATGAGAGAGGGAGAAGCAGGCCTCCCGCAGAGCAGGGAGCCCAATGCGGGGCAGCATCCCAGGACTCCAGGTTCATGACCTGAGCTGAAGGCAGATGCTTAACAACTGAGCCACCCAGGCGCCCCTGTACAAGCTTTTTTTTTTTTTAAAGTTATGGTTTTATAAAAAGGAGATATTAGTCACATTGACTGCATACTGCTTTTCTTGTTCATCTATACTTCAAAGAAAAATCCCTCCAAGTCAACTGGTATGTCTTCTTTTTATTCCACGGAAGGGACCATATTTTATTCTCCCATTCTTATGTTGATGGGCGTTCATTTTGTTTCTGGTTTTTTTTTTTTTTTTTTTTTTCACTTATAAATAACTACCTCCATAACCTTCTGCAAACTCCCTTGTGAACTACCACTTTTTTTTCCCTAGGGACATATTGCTGAAAGAATGCTGTGCTGAAGGGTATGGTATTTATATTTTTTGATAGATGTTTCCAGATTGTTTTCCTCAACAAGCACAACATCTCTCACTCCCACATGTGATCGGTGAGAGTGCCCACCCCCGTCCCCGCAGCATTGCTCGTTACTTCCTTGTTAGCGCCAGTCCATCTGATGGGTGGATAGTAATAGCTCATCATTGCCCTGATTTTCATTTCTCTGACTCCTGTTGAGAAGGATTTTCTGCCATTTGCATTGCTTTTCCATGAATTGCCTGTATATCCTTTCCATGTTTTTCTTCTAGGCCCCCGGGGATGGGATCTACAGGCTGTAGTCTGGGTCAGCCAGCCGGCAAGGGGGTGTGTTCCCCGAATAGACCTCACCTGGTCCTGGTGACTGTTGGTTTTCTCTTCCCTTTCTTTCCCTTTCTTCTCCTTCCCTCCCCTCCCTTGCCCTGGTACTGTTTAGAGAGTCAGTGAAATAAGCTGTTAAGTCCTGTTCCCCCAGGGATTCCAGGGTAGGGGTGAGGGGAAAGCGGGAAAGAAGCTGTAAGCCGGTGAGAGCTGACAGGCTGGCCTGTGGGCTAGCTGCTGCTCCCCCCTCTCTGGCCCGGGGCAAGTGACTCGACTTCTTGCTGTGGTGAAATCTCATCCGCACTATGGGGAGCAGACACTTGGCGTAGTGGAGTGGGACTTGTACGGCATCTGTAGGTAGTTCAGATCTTGACCCATGTCTCTGCAGCTGAAGGTCCAGGCACTCATAGTGTGGTCCGCAGGACCTTTGACCCCACCGCAGACCTACTAAACCAGAACCTGCATTTTAAGGAGACCCCCAGATGATGCACATGCACACTAAAGTGTGAGAAGCACTGGCCTTAAGCACTCTGATTAGAACCAGAGGGAGAGACCAGTCCAGCATAGATCAGATAGCTCATAGTAGCAAGTTTCGGGTTTTTTAAAGATTTTATTTATTTATTTATTTGTCAGAGAAAGAGAGCACACAAGCAGGGGGAGGGGCAGGCAGAGGGAGAAGCTGGCTCCCTGCTGAGCAGGGAACCCAATGAAGGACTTGATCCCAGAACCTGGGATCATGACCTGAGCCGAAGGCAGACACTTACCCCACTGAGCCACGCAGGTGCCCCAGGAACTAGTTCTTGACTCTGGATCCTGAGAGGTCTTAGTGCAGGTCGCCTCACAGAACACTGCACCTCCTCCCTTGGTGACAGGACACCTCGGTTTAAGAACCGTCAGTCATCCGGGATCCCGCTGGTTTTCCCAGAGCCTTCCAGTCCCACCAAGCTCAGTGAACCACTTCTTCTAGCGCCCCAGCTCCATTCGTGATTTCAAATGGTTGCTTCAGCTGTGCAGACTCTCAGCTCCCTGCCACCTCCCTGCCGCTGTCCTTGTCCCTGGTACTGTCACCGGGCTTCAGCCCTCCTTTCCTGAGCCTGGCCGCCACCTGACTTCTCCAGGTTTCCACGGGACTGACCCCATGCAACCCTCTCGCCCTGTGAGGAAGCGCTCCCAGTCCCCGTGGGCCTGGCACTCACCCGCTGAGGTCCCACCTCAACCCCTCTGCTGCCCACACGTGCCCACCCCCCAAGCCTCCGCCTCAGCCCTACCCATGCGTCATCTGGGCCTTCATCCAGCTGCCCTGGGGACACACCAGTCCCCACCTGACACAGTGAGTTGTGTGGCACTCCTTTGAAGGGCAGTGCTCCTAGGAGCACTTCGACTATGGCTCCTGTGACATTCAGAGCTTGCTTGGTTTGTGGGATAGTTCCTAAAGGAGGGGCCAGTGCAGAAAACAGAAGGCACTCCAGGTCTTCTGAGCGGAAGGGAGTGACTGTCGGACTAGGTGCTTACAGTATAGTTGGAGGGTCCAAAGGGGCAGGCTCGAGGCTCGCCCTTGGAGTGACTTCTAGATCTTATAGGAGGAGCTGCTTCTAGAATCTTCAGGAGGCTGAGAGGCAGACACCCAGGGCTTGTGGAGCTAGACCAGAATCTGCTGGCCCTGCCCTGTGCTCTGAGACCCAGGAAGCTGCAGCGGGACGGCCGGGCACAGGGTACTACGACTTCTGAACCAACAGTGACAGAGGCCGTGTTCCCTCTCTCTACCCCAGGTCCAGCCGCCACCCAGCCCAAGGGAATGACCGCACAGAGGCCAGCCCTCGGCGGTTCCCTAGACTGAGCTCTGGCACTTTCTGCAAGGGGGCAGCCCCCTCGGATCAGGTTCTGCTTCCCAACAGATGTGGCTGCCTTAGGCCAGCAAGGAGCCCACGGTGTTCCTTCACGTCTCTGCGTTTCTAAGTACATCGGACACTTCTACTATCCTGAATGTGCCGAAAGCTTTATATTTTTATGTTTGCTTAGTTGTACCCGATTCCGGAGTGGCAAGCTTGGTAGGGTGCAGGACCCACAACTGTGCTAAGTCATTCCAGCCTCTGCCTCGGGTGGTGCTGGTCTCGGGTCATTAGGACTCCAGAGCCAGTCTTGGTCTTCATGGTTAGACAGACATATGAAGGGGAACCTCCAGGAATAATCCCAGCATTATTATTAGCAAGAACTTTTCCTTGCTCGTGACATGGTTGTATAATAAGACTGCCTGTGGGCTTTCGGTGGGGAGGATGTGTTTCAGGTGTTTGGGAAATGATGGTGATTTGAGTCCCAAGGGACCCTGTGGGAGGCCTCCCAGTTTTGAGGGTGTGGAAGGCTGTCGGGCAGGGCGGTGGGAGGGGCTCATGGCTGCTGACCTGGCCAGCTGTTTGGTGCCTAAGAACCACGTTGATTGGTAATAGGGGTGAAATGGAACCCCGGGCTTGTCACAGGCCCTGGCCGCACCTCTTCTCGGTGCCCTGGACAGGGTCCTCTCAGCCTGGCCTCAGTACCTTTTGAGAGGAGGTGCTCAGGACAGTTTACATAGTACATGGAGTGCAAGAGGCAAAGATGAAATGTGGGCAGGTACGGACGCACGTGAGGCTCACCGTCTCCCAGCTCTCCAGGCTGTTGTCAGTCCCCAGGCCCTCACTTTCGGAGAAACAAATGGGGCAGCTGCATTCAGGGCCCCGTAGGGAGGAGAGAAAAGGTGGCCTTCCCCTGCAGCTTTCCTGGAGAGCATTCAGGAAGGGGCACAGTTTGTGCATGATGATAAATCGACGCTGTTAAGAGGCAGAATACAGAGATAGTACTCCAGCAGATCATCATGCTGATTACTTAATTGAATCTTGGACCGTATTCTGAATTTTAATCCCTGGGGCCTGGCGTTCAGGGCGTCTGTGACGGGCTCCTTGACTCCAGCCAAACTGGACGCTCACGGCGCTCTGAGGCTGTGCCACAGTTTCACCTCCTTTGCTGGTGCTGCACCTGCCGCAGGGGTACTTCTCCGGACCCATCTCCGCCTTGAGAAATCCTTTCTGTCTGTCATGGCCAAGTCAGCCATGCCGTCCTCCTAGCATTCCTTGCCCACCAGCTACAGGAGCTCCTTCTTGGCCTATCTGCTTCCCAGAGCACTTTTCTTTTGCTTTCTTCTGGCTTTCTCTGCTTTTTGCCCATTGTTCCTGTCACGCTATGCAGGTCTCCCTCCCAGCTGAGGTCTGTGTCCCCGTGGATAATCATCCGGGTTGGAAGTGGTCTTATTGGTTTTAAGAATAATTATAACCCTCTCCTTCTCCCTTGCACCCACGTGGTGTGCCGATTGAGTGATTGATATTAACACCCACACCTTCTGCGTAACAGCAGATTCATTTATGCAGCAACAGTAATGCCAAGTAAATCGTAGAAGAAATGAGTTCCTACGGCATTTACAGCCCATCTTCGTGTACATTTTGCATATATGCCACGTGTGTTCTATTTGAAGCAAGCTTCCACCACTCAGGCCAGCAAATGACGCCTTATATTTACATATTTCTCCAGGAAGCATGGAATAAGGACACCTTACCTCTATTTTAAGTCTTGTAAGCTGAGTTTATATTTTCAAAAAGTCTACTCTATTGTAACAGGTAATAGCCCCGGGGCTCTCTGAGGACAGCATATATTAGAAGCCTGTCTGACAACCTTGCGAGCCTGAAGACTGCAGGATTCTGTTGGATGAATCTATAGGATTCCAGTGTCACTCCCAGTGGTGGTGGGTGGGCCAGAGATGCACAGTGGCTTTTAAACTTGGTCACCATGAGCATATCCCTTCCCTACTGCTAACAGATGTTCACAGTGACAGGTGCCCCTTCATAAGACTCGCTGAGCACCACCCACACCTGCTCCTGGAGAACTGTCCTACCTGGAAGGAGTACATTCCACCCACCCTAAGCAGCCCAGCCTGCCCTCCTCCTCTCCCCATCTCTTCCTCCTTCCCCTTCGTCCTCTCCCCCACCCCTCCACAGTCACTATTATGGGTGAATTATGTCCCCTACAAATCCCTATACTGAAGTCCTAAGCACTAGTACCATGACCTAGAAATGGGGTCATTACAGATGTAATCAGTGAGGTCATTAGGGTGCATACCGATCCAGTATGACGGCAGTCATTTAGGAAAAGGGAGGAATTTGGACACAGACACACACACACATAGAAAGAAGGCCATGTGAACATGAAGGCAGAGATGAGGCTTTGCTTCCACGGGCTAGGAGGGGCCAGCAATGGCCAGCAAATTACCAGTAGCTAGGCAAGGGACTTGCAACACATCCTCCTTCAGAGCCCCCAGAAGAATCAACTCGCAGGCACCTGGAGCTCAGACCCCTAGCCAGGCCTGTGGGGCAAGCCACACACTCATCCCCACCCCCCCACACCCAGGGGCTCAGGGGACCCCAGCCTGCTTATTAGCAGCTTCTCACAGCACGCCTTGAGGTGATAAGGTGAACAGGACACCTTTCCATGTAATGAAGAGGGCTGCCACGGTATTGGGGACCTCTTGTGTAGAAGCACCATGCACAGGCCTTCCTTTTAAAAGTTGCACTCCTGTTAAAGAATAGAGATCTGCAAAAAACTGAGAAGGATCTGTTATGAGTTTTAGGGGCAGGTGGTCGAGGGTAATTTAAAATCTGGACTCTGCCATTTTTTAGTTACTTTACTTCCTTGAGACTCCGCTGCCTTACTGATGTATTAGAGATAATGAGAGTATCTTTGGGGTGGTTGTGAGAACTAAAGAAAATGGAGGAAAAGCTCTGAGCGTGGTACTTAGCTCCTAAGATGAACGCTGCTTTAACTCTTCTCATCATCAATTAATGCTGGGAAGTGACTTGAACAGTAACATGTTAGAGAGGATGATCCTCTAGTTGGCTTTCTTGGCTAACATACCGGAGTTCCAGCTGCGTGTGTGTGTGTGTGTGTGTGTGTGTGTGTGTGTGTGAGAGAGAGAGAGAGAGAGAGAGAGAGAGATATTGAAGTTATTTTTTTCTTTATGATTTGTAAAATTTTTCAGGCTCTTTACTTTGAACATGCATTTTACAAACAAGAAATTAATTTTTTTTTCAAATAGGGGAAGTATATTACCAAGTCTAAATTAAATAAAGCAAGAGAGTCAGCAGTTTAAGAACAGCTGAACGTTCTCGAGAAAGATTCCAATATACCTAGTTCTTAGGATTCTTTTTATATCTTGCTAGATGTGTCTGTTTTTGTAAATGTAGTGCTTGTATTTCTAATTAATGTTTATATTTGGTTGGTTTTCTTATGCAATTACAGTTAATGAAGAAAAATAAGAATGGATGGAAGAGGGAAATAATGTGGTTGGCCACGCCCAGAACTGGGACTCAGCGGGCCTGGACCCCCAATGCTAGAGCGGAGTGAGAAGGACTGCTGAGGGTGTGAACTGGGTAGGGGCCTTTCCACCTCACCTCCAGTGTCACGTGGCTGGGCTGTGTGGGAGGTGGGGGTACAGCGGGGTGACCCACGGAGGATTGTCTTTGGCAGGCAGCTGGCCGTGGAAGCAAGGTCCTTCCCCACCAGCAGCTGTGGCTGGCTGGGAAGTAGTTTCTCTTTGCTCACATTTCCTTTTTCCTGCCTCCCAAAACTGAGAGGGTTAAATGCTAATAAATCTTGAGCATTTGCTTTAGGGGGAGACACTGAGAAGGGGTTAATGGTTCAGGAGAATACCCACTGCTGTGGTTAATTTTGACCCCTGGCACTTTGTGGACCCCTTTTCCTTTTTGAGAGGAGTTTGGAGGCAGCTTTTAGTCCTGTCAACTGAAGTTGTAAATGCACTGTTGTTCTCGGCAAAACAAAACAAATGCTCTCTCTGCTCAAGGCAAAGGGGGGGGGGGTGCCTCTGTGTGTTTAGGATTTATTTTTATTTTCTAATCCTGTTAGCAACAGAAAAAGACTCCAAGGAGCCTCTGATTTTATTAGCGCCAGGAGCAGTTTATCTGTCCTCTGTGGGATCCCTGGCCAGTCCAGGGCTCCAAGTGTCTTCTTCCTCCCTCCATTTCGGCCTCTCCTCCCCCTAGGGAATGCTTTGGAGACTTGTCTGTGGCCTGGGAGGGGAGGGGCGGGGCAGGAGCACTGATGGTGTATCTCCGCCCTCAGGATGGGGGCTGCCCAGACTGTCTGTTGCTGGGGGGGGGGGGGG
>PITA01019831.1:0-36501 GCA_004023965.1 Spilogale gracilis
CTCTGGCTGTGTTTCTCTCTGTCAAATAAATAAATAAAATCTTAAAAAGAAAAAAAAAAGAAATCCCAAACTATATAAATAATACACATTAAAAGTTTCAGATAGAGGGGCGCCTGGGTGGCTCATTTGGTTAAGCGACTGCCTTCGGCTCAGGTCATGATCCGGGAGACCCGGGATCGAGCCCCACATCGGGCTTCCTGCTTGGCGGGAAGCCTGCTTCTCCCTCTCTCCCTCCCCCTGCTTGTGTTCCCTCTCTAGCTGTGTTTCTCACTGTCAAATAAATAAATAAAATCTTTAAAAAAAAAAGTTTCAGATAGAACAAAATACCTCTGTACTTGGTAAATCATTTGATTTAAATGGAAGAAACCACTTGCTGAAGGAAAAGAGAAAATTGTTTGGCTTTTCTATCCCACACCCGGAGCATATGGGATTCTCTTCTCCCTTTCTTTGGTGAATGAACTCAGTCACCTGTAAAATCAATGTTGACTGGAATCCCCCCCCAAAAATACTTAGAATTTCTCTCTTCCCCTGTTAATATATGCTTTTCCTTCAACAAGCCATTAGAGTTTTTATTTTTCAAATTTTTACTGTCTATCCACTGATCTGAAGCTCATGTTTTTGAATGCTAACAGAGAGGGGCTTATCAATAAGGGTTTTTGCAAATTTCAATGATATTTTGAATCTGTCATTTTTGTGGGGAAAAGAACAATACTGTTTACAAATATATCTCTCCAATGTACACTCTCTGTCTGCATATTAAATAGGTAAAATAAATACTTTTGATTTCCTTTCTTATCTGTATCTTATCCTCCTACCCTATATATAAGTAGTAGGGATACAAGCTAACTAGCTGTGGGCTCTAATTAATAGATTTTATGGTTGAGAAATAGCATTTTGTTGGTTTAGGGTTAAGATCTAAGTAATATCTTTTTTCCCTATTACTTTGTGTAGTAGAATATTGGCTTTGACTTTTAAAATCAGGTTAAGTCAGGCACGGATAGGCAATAGGCACAAACTCCATCAGTGTGAAGAACTCCTAGAGATAGGTTCTATTGGCTTTCAAGCTCTGCTCTTCACCTCTGATGGCACCTGTTACTCATCATACCTGTTTGGTTAATACTCTTTGGATATTGCCTGTTGCCTCACAGATTGCCTTAAGACATAAATGTATTTTACTTCATGATGATAAAAGAAATATAACCTTCATACACCCAAAACATTTATCAAAAAGCAGTTTAGTCCTTGAAATGGGCATGACATTATTCTTTTTCGTAAATACAGCTATTTTAAACCACAGCCAATAACTTTGTTTCCCATCTCACCAATATATATTCATCCAAGGTAAAGCTCTTCTATTCACTTGAATAAAGACAAATATCTTTTAATATTTAGTTGGCAGCTACGTGGCTTTAAAAGCCAATTGTAACCAGTTACCTATGGCTGATGAGTTATTGGGTTATGTCATCCTGAAAGCTAAATTTCTACCGAGAGAAGAGTTAGGGAGGGAAAAAGCCTAACTGGAACTGTTCTTTGCACTGTGCTGCAGCCAGGCTACAAGGAATGCTCCAGCTGCACCCACCCAGTATTGGCTTTTGGACTGCTTTAGGCAGAGACCATACCTTTATCTAGCAGGTCCCTTGGGAACCATTAGTGTCAAGGGAGGAAGAGAGTCTACATGATTAACACAAACCCATGCTGATGGCATTGCACAATTAATTTGATTCATCAAACTTTAAATTCATTTATTCATCAAATTTGGATATCTACTCTGTCCCAGGCACTGAGCAAGAAGCAGCAAGCGAAACAGACTAGATGGTTTTCTCATAAAGCTGGCATTCCAGCAGGGGAGACAAAAAAATTAACTCCGGGTAAACAAAATCCAAAGTCCAATGCATCTGAAATTCTCTGTTCCTGTCTCTCTCAACCTCCTCTAGGCAGAGAGGCTATTTCTTGAGGAGGAAGGGGCAGGACTTTAAGAGGTATGGGACTAGGGATGTCAGGACCAGACTACTTTTTTCTTCTCATCATGCTTCTCCTTGTTTGTTTTTCTTTAACCTTATACTATCTTTGCATACTAAAACAATGATTCTTAGATATTTAGGTTTAAGAGAATTTGGAGGACCTACCTAGGATTTCCAAATAATTTTGCCATTAAAGAATATTTATATACAAATATATGATATATAAATAGTAGATATATATAAATGTAGATATATATATAATCAAGCAATGTAATTATCAACTAGCTGTTACTGAGGATTTAGCATGTTCCACTTTTCTGTGTTTTAAATATACTAACTTATTTCATCAGCACAGTAAACTTTAAGCTGGGTACCACTGCCATTTCCATTTCACATATAAGGAACCTCAAATTAAGAGGTCAGTATTTTGTTCTATGTGACCATTTAGTGAGTGATAGAACCAGGCTGTGAATCTAGCACCAGAGCTTGCATTCCTGCCACTGTTTTGCTTTGTAATGTGACCATGTTGTTAAATATACAAGTGTATGTATTGCCAGAAAAGAAAAACACTACAAGGATATAACTTTAGAGTACAGTTATTTTTATGAAGAATTCACTTGTCTTTGTTCTCCCCCAATTCATTGTAGACTGCTAAAACTACTCAAAAACTACTGCTGGACCACCACCCTACATTTGGGAGCCCTGGCACTGAGACATCACAACATGGAGGTTTCCAGTTCTTATCCCAGACTTATATGCCAGATACCGTAGATTAAAAGCTAAATCATATTAGCTATTTTATCCCTTCTCCACCTTTTACTTTTAATAGCACTTTTTCTGGGTTCTGAAACTATTATCCCATAAAGCTCGACAGAATCAGGGGTTTGAAACATGACCACCAGGTAAAGAAAGGTCCTTAACACAGATTCCAAAGGCTTTAGGGGTCCTAGAATTCCCTGAAATGAGCTGCAGAATTTCACCAATTTATACAAGATTACCCCCTACCCTAGAGGAAAAAGATCTATAGCTTTCAAATAATCTTAAAGGTTCTATACCCTAGAAGTGCTTAAAAACCATAGTTCATGGTTGAGTCTCTAGATTACTCTAGATTACTACATTTTGGGGGAATTCATTTGACCACCCTATGTCAGTTAAATTAGAGTAATATGATTCCTGCCTGACATTTTTTTTCCCAAAGGATTAAAATTAAATAAGAGCATATAATCATGAGCTGTTACTATTTTTCTACTCTCATTTCCCTCCATGGAGCTTGTGAAAGTTAGTCTGAAATTACATGAATGTACTACTGGGTATGCTGCATTTGCTCTGCCCTTTTAGAAGCATGAGTGCTCGTGCGTTCTCTCTCTCTCTCTCTCTCTCTCTATATATATATATATATATATATATATATATACACACACATATATATATGTAGATATTTTAGTATCCTGTGCTATTTTCTGAAAATTGTTAAATGTTTACTCCCAAAAGCCAATTAAAAATTTAAATTGACAATAAGGATAAACAGCAAGTACTTTAGCCCATCAACATGTGAATGGGATTTAGAGTGAACAGGCAAATTCTCAAATGTCAAATGATAAGCAGTAATTTCTAAGCAGATTAAAATATGCCAAGAGCTGTTATTTTAAACAGAGCATCTCTTGTGTGGAAACATGAAATAATACTGGGTGGCTGTTGAGGGATATCTTTAATAACATAATTATTATTATTTTATTCAGGAAAATAAATTTGATATAATGTAGGTTTTCCCCCCTCCCACTCTACATAAAAGAAATTTTTTTAAACTCTTCTGGGACTCAGTCAGCATTGAGTACAACATGTCGTCATCACTTCCAACTATACTATGTCCATACATACAGTGCAATTTTTAAATTTTATTTTAGGGGTTTTTAGAAGCACCATTAAAATTGCATCATTTCAAGGCCAACTGAGGTCCAACTAATGGTCTGTTTCTTCAAGTCTAAAGCCTGCCCAATGGAGCTTAACTTCACGAGCTATCCCAGCCCTGTCTCACCATCATTCTCTGTACAAGAATAACCCAAACTTCAGAGAGCTAGATTTAGCTAAAGAGAAGACATGATGCCCACTTACATTTGAATTTCAAATAAACAGCAAATAAGTTCTTGGTATAACTCATCTAATGCATGAGATATAATTATACCTATAATATAAAATTATATGTAGTTAATCTGCAATCAAATTTATCTGGGACCTTGTGTTTTACCAGCAATCCTACCAATAATGAGTGAGGACCTCATGAAATGGTCAACTTTAGAGGGCTGTGCTGTGATGTTTCATGAGAAAAAGCCAGAAATGTGGCAATTATATGAAGTTAAACCATTAAGTCCAGAGACAAAAGTGAACCTTAAATTTATGCATATCTAGGAAAATGTAGGTGATATTAAGGGAAGCTGTTTTCCTGCTGACTTTTTGAATATTAAACAAAAGTATACTCTTATAGCAAAGGGGGAGAAAACACTTTTTGCATAAATATCTTACCTTCCAAAATCGGGCTGGGAAAGTCAATTCTCTATACCATGCCTCCCGTCAACCATTTAGACATTAGCAATATTAGTCATAACCTTGAACTGATTTAACAAGAAACACAAATGAACAAAGAAGCCTAAACAAATTAAATGGATCTATTCTTTCCCTGCACAATGGATTTTAGTTTTGCCCCAAGGAGGTATTTTATTTCATTATTACTAAATATGTCAGCAATATTTCCCTGAGAAGAGCACAATTTTTCCCTCCTATTTTTCCATCTTACTCAAAACCCCTTATTGCATATTTTATGAGTCACAGGAGGTCTTAATTGCTGCTTTTCAGTATTACAAATTCTGAAACCCAAGGTAGCATTTTGCTAAATGGATTTTGTACGTGTAGAGTTATTAAACATAAAAGAAAAAGTACACAATGAGAGAAACATTCCTGGGACATTCTCTTGTGTGCAACCTTCACAAATAGAAATAATAGGTCTTTATCAAGGGAGCCAGCCAAGTTCCTGTTCTTATCAACTTCACACTCTTTTCTTTACGTTAGTGACATAGTCTACAAGCTACTTATCATTCTCTCTCCCTCTCTCTCACACCCTTTAGTTTTGAGAAATTTGTTAATAAATGTCATGTAGAGGAGAATTATGAAATGAAATTTGGGGTGAGTGTCTTGAGCCTTCGGCTTCCTTCTTTGCCTTACTCACTTTGGGTCTTAATTAATCTTTACTGTATCATTAATGTGCTAAGACTGTCAGAGAAAAAAAAAATGTTTCCTTTTAGATTTAGGAAGAATTAAGAGGCTGCCTTGGGAAAAGGAATAAAATACCTGCAGGGAGTAGTTGAATTTGGGAATATGGAATTTGGGAAATTATTTATAAAAGCTAAGTTTTATATAATAAATCCTCATGATGGATTCAAAGAAGGATTTTAAGAATTAAATGTGATAAGACATGTGAAGTACTAGCTATAGGGCCTGGAATCCTGAAAATTCTCAAGAAATGTCATAAATGGCAGATGATACTGTCCAATAAAAAGGAATGTGCGTTTGATGAGGATTGTACTACTTCAGACAGCTTTGCTCAAAAGAGTGCTTTGTCCCAGATGGGCCAGTAATCCTTCTGGCCTCTCCAAAACAATGTTGGCTTTGGACTTCCCTAAATAGATCACCTTAAGGAAACACTGGCAACTCTTTGAGTGTCAGAATCATTGACATGCAGGGAAAGATCCCTGAGAGCCACCATCCAGACCTTCAGGTTTCTTTCTCTTCTCTTTCCCTCTTTCCTCAGCACCACATTCCAGTCATGCCATAGCCAAAGAATGAAGGCCATTCTCTCAGCTAAAAGAAGAGGTTAGATTTATGCTTTTGTACCAGTCACTTTTTTCTTGATAGTTTCAGAGTTTAGCAAAACTGAAATGGAAGATGTTTTCCTTTCACTGTCTTCTCTCACTCCTTCTAACACCACCTTTGCTTCTTCCAAAATTCCTGAATCTGATACCTTCACGTAGCCTGCAACCCAGAGCTGGGGAACAGCATTTGGCCTGTTCCCACCGCATCCCTATAACTACAAGCAGCAACTTTTCTCTTCTAGTCACTATCCAATCATCATGTATCTTATTCCTCTGAACTCTCAATCAAGACAGGATGGCTTCAGGGGCGCCTGGGTGGCTCAGTCATTAAGTATCTGCCTTCGGCTCAGGTCATGATCCCGGAGTCCCGGGATCCAGCCCCATGTCGGGCTCCTTGCTCAGCAGCAAGCCTGCTTCTCCCTCTCTCACTCCCGCTGCTTCTGTTCCCTCTCTTGTTGTGTTTCTCTCTGTCAAATAAATAAATTAAAATCTTAAAAAAAAAAAGAAAGAAAGAAAAGGGTGGCTTTAAATTCCAAAACAGTAGGTGATTTGGGGTGGTACAAGGGAATAGTGATAACAAAAAAATGTTCATTGAGTATATCATAGGTGTCATATATAATTTGAGTGCTTTATAATTCAATCAACAACTCTAAGAGGTAGATACTGATTTTATTCCCATGTCATAGGTGATAAAGGCTGAAGCTGATAGAGATGAAAATAAAACAACTTCCCTGAGAACATAGTTTAAAAATTTGTGGAGCATGGATTTAAACCCAGGTGCTTGAGTCTAAATTCTGAGCTATTAACCGATAAACTAGCAGATCTTCATCCCAGGTAACTTCTGAATTTCTGGGAAATATTAAAAGAAATAAACCCTTGAGTTCAACAACCTGGAATAACTAAATCAATCCAGGTTACTACCCTCCCAAGTTGGCAAATCAATATCATCCCTTAAAGAAACTAAATGTAGCCCTAATTTAAACACACTATTGGTATGAAGAAGTAAGACTATAGCAAACTGACCCTACTACTGATAACTCTAAATTCTGGGAAAAATATATTAAGCAATTACCTGAGAGCTCTGGAGACTGAAGAAAATCAGGCAGATTTGAGAAAGGAGTCAAAACCTGGATGAAATGGCATCTCCTGGGGCACCTGGGTGGCTCAGTTGGTTAAGTGACTGCCTTCGGCTCAGGTCATGATCCCGGAGACCCGGGATCGAGTCCCACATTGGGCTCCCTGCTCGGCGGGAGGCCTGCTTCTCCCTCTCTCACTCCCCCTGCTTGTGTTCCCTCTCTAGCTGTGTTTTTCTCTGTCAAATAAATAGATAAAATCTTAAAAAAAAAAAAAAAAGAAAGAAAAGAAAAGAAATGGCATCTCCTAGGTGAATGTCCCAACTATGAAACTTTGCTCTGACTGTAGTTGTGGCATGGTATAGGGAAGGTCTGCCATGCTTTTGGTCAGAGAAAACTGAGCAAGCTGCCTGATATAGCCAATATCACCAGCACCCGCAAGAGGTAAATCCTAGAAAGGAGAACACTAAAGAATGCACTGTATAAAGTCTGCAAAAATCTTTGGCTGTCTGTTAAATTATTTATGCACAGGATAGACTAGAAGCAATCCAAACTAGAATCTAGGTCATTAACCACTCCTTACTCTATCTAAAAGAGTTTTTGGTTTGAGTCTAATCAAACTAATTGCCTGTTTAAATAAAAACAGTAATATTCGTCACAGAAAATTAACAGAATCCACAGTCTCAAAAACATATTATTTATAGTATTCATGATGCAAACTAAAGTTACTCAACATGAAAAAAGAAAATGTAACCCATTCTTAAGGGAAAAGAGAATTAAAAATCCAATCCAAGATATTTTAGCAGTTGCAATAAGCAGCAAGCATTTTTTTTAAAGATTTTATTTATTTGTTTGACAGAGAGAAATGCAGCGAGAAAGGGAACACAAGCAGGGGGAGTGAGAGAGGGAGAAGCAGGCTTTCGCTGAGCGGGAAGCCCAATGCGGGGTTCGATCCGGGGTCTCTGGGATCATGACCCGAGCCAAAGGCAG
Organism: Spilogale gracilis; assembly: GCA_004023965.1. Taxonomy (NCBI): domain Eukaryota; kingdom Metazoa; phylum Chordata; class Mammalia; order Carnivora; family Mephitidae; genus Spilogale; species Spilogale gracilis. Next base: position 7,888 of record PITA01019831.1, read on the forward strand.
TCGCTTAACCAACTGAGCCACCCAGGCTCCCCAAGCATTTTTAAAATAGCTCTATAACCATGGTCAAGGGGGCAAAACAAAATATTCTCAAAATGAATGAAAAACATGGAAGCCTCAACATGGAAAAAGGAAATATTAAAAAGGCACAAATGTGGTATTTGAAAGAAAAATACAATCTTTGAATAAAAAGTTACCTTGAGGTGTTAGAAAACAGTGAACTTAAAAATACATTAATAGAAAATATCCAATCTGAAGAAAAAAATTGTTTTAAAAATCAACAGAGACTCAGAGAAGTGTCAGACAATATCAAAAGTTCTTAACATACCTGTTATTGAAATTGCTGAAGGACAGGAAGTAGGACCAGAGAGAAGGAATACTTTTAAAAAAAATGGTAGCAAACTATCCACATTTGATGAAATACATAAATTTACAGATTCAGCAAGCTTAGCGAATTCCAAATGGGATGTATATTAAAAAAACACACGTCTAGAAAAATCATATTTTCAAACTATTGATAATCAAAAATAATGAGAAATTCTTGAAGCCAGTCAAAAATAAAAGACATGATATAAGGAGAAGAGCAAATCAAAAATCACAGAAACCAGAGGACATTAGGAGCACATCTTGAATGTACTGAATAAAAATAAAATAAAATAAAATATCAACTTAGAATTCTACATGCAGTAAAAACAATCTTCAAAAAATGAACTCAAAATAAAGACTGATTATGGTGAATGAAACTAAGAAAATTTCTTGCCGGTAAAACTACATCATGCAAAGTACTAAAAGAATGTCTTCAAGCTGAAAAAAATGATACTAGAGTGAAAATCAGACCTTCCATAAGGAATGAAGAACATTTAAAATAAAAAATATCTAGGTTAAGATCAGATTATTTTTCCTTTTAATTTCTTTAAAATGCATAGGAATGTTTAGTGCAAAATTATGTATACATAGGGTTTTTACTCTATGTAGATGTAATACCTTTGACAACTATAAAATGAAAGATGACAAAGAATGTATTAAGTTGAAGTAGAAAAACTTTTTATAGTTTATGAGCAGTATTAAAATATCAATTCTAAGTAAACTGTTACAATAAGACATGACAGCAGTTTTATCCCTAGAAAACCACTAAAAATACCAAGAGTATAGTTAAAAAACCAGTAGCTAAATTAAAATGGAGTTCTAAAATATATCCAAATAATTCAAAAGAAGTCAGAAGGGATAGGGGACTTCAAATACAAAAAAGTTACAGACTTGACACCAAAAACACAATTCATAAAAGGAAAAACTGATGAACTGGAATTTGTCACAATTAAATATTTTTGCAAGGTGAAAGATCCAGTTAAATGGATGAGGAGATAAGCTACAGGGTGGGAGAAAGTATTTGTGAACCACACATCCAACCAAAAACTAGTATCTAGTTCATATTAAAATCTCTCAAAACTCTATAGTAACAAAACAATCTAATTAGGAAACAAGCAAAAGACACGAAAAGACATTTTACTAAAGATATAAAGGTAGAAAATAAGCACATGGAAAGATATTTAAAATCATGCACCATTAGGAAAATAAAAACTCAAACCACAGTGATATATTATGGCACACAGAATGGCTCAAATGAAAAATAGTAATACCACCAAATACTGGTGGATACAAAAGAAATGGATCACTCACACAATGTCGATGGAAATGTAAAATGGTACAATCACTTGGGGAAAACAGTTTGGCAGTTTTTTATATCATTTGGCACAGCAACTGCAATTCATAGTCATTTATCCAGAGGACTGAAGAAGATACATGTAAATATATATATAAAATATATATATATATATATATACACATACATACACAAAAGTTAAAATCCCAAACAACTCAGATGTCCCTTAATAGGTGAACAATCTAATTTATATATCCATACCATGAAATACTGCTCAGCAAAGGGAAAAAAGAAAGAGAGAGGGGAGTGGAGGGAGGGAGGGAGGGAGGAAGAGAGGGAGGGAGGGAGAGAGAGAGAAAGAGAAAGAAAGAAGAAAAAAGAAAGGCAGAGAGAGAGAAGGAAGGAAGGAAGGAAGGAAGGAAGGAAGGAAGGAAGGAAGGAAGGAGGGGAGGAAGGGAGGAAGGGAGGAAAGGGAGAGAGAGAGAAAGGGAAAGAGAGAAAGAACAAACTCTTGGCATATACAATAACCTGGATCAATTTCCAGAGATTTTAGCACATGAATAAAGCAATCCAAAAGGATCACTTACTGTCTGATTCCATTTTCAGACCATTCTTAAAATAACAACATTATAGAAATGGATAACAGATTAGTGGTTGCCAGGAGAAAAGGAATGAGTGGGGTGTGAGAGAAGTGAGTGTTAAAAATGCCTTTCCAAGTGAGGAAAAATAAAGATGTTCTCAGACAAGCAAAGACTGTGGGAATTTATTTCCAGCAGATCTACTCTTTAAGAATTATCTAAAGAAGTTCTTCCAGCAGAGGGTATAAACAGGGCTCTCAATGGCCAAATATGTAATAATTTGTATAAGAAAATAATGTTACTATGGGATTATAATCCAAAGAAGAAAATAAATTCCCATGAGGGTATACTGATCTAAACAAATTATGGAATAAGTAAATAAATAGGAAAGAAGTAGTATCTCCTCCTTACAGAAGAATTTTGATTAATAAATGGAGAAGGGATAAAGAAAATATAAAATCACTATTAGAATAGCATGGTAATAATTACTACAGGTGAGACTGATGAATGCTAAAATTAGAGGGCAAAAGTTTCAGAAGAAATAGGATATTTACGTGGTCTCAATACACTTCTCTCCAAAATGTTTATTAATGTCAAAGGGAAAAATTGTAACTTTTCAATAAAGAAAACTGGCAGATACCACTTTAGTGAAGTGATCAAGGTTTAACTTCACCAGTGATGTTAAACTAACAAGTTTTTTTTCTTAAGAGAAGAGAAAAGTCCAAAGCTATGAACTGGTAATTTACAGAACATGTTTGCCACATACATGTGAGTTTAGCAGCCCTAATAATCAGAGAAATGTAAGTTATAAAATGTATGTGGTACCATTTTAGATCACTAGACTGGCAAAAAGTTAAAGAGAATGAAAAAGTAGCTACTAATTCTGATAATGTTGAAGTGAGGTTCCCCAAGAATGCTCTCTTTCATTATAAACAGAAATCTGAATGGTAACTTTTACAGATCAACTTTACTCTTTTATAAGTGAAAATCCGTATATTCTTTCACGTATCTGTACCTCTCCTTGGAATTTACCTGAAAAAATTGAAGCAATAGTTTGTGGAACATTATGGTCACCTACCTTATGATATTCAAAGCAGTCTTGGTCCAGGTAGCCAATTGAAATCACAAAGTCCAAACAAACAAAAACACAACAAATTCCTTAGAAATAAACTAATAAAAGAATGAAATGGATCTATAACAAGAAACTAAGAGAAATTTCTAGAATATTTTTTCATAAAAAATTATGACTTCATTCATGCATTCACTCATTCATTCATTCCTGCCCGCCTGCCTGTCCTCTACCAGGACTTCATCCACAATGTAGTTATCATGAGTTTTCTGAAATGGAAAGAAGGTTGATGCAAATGAAAGGGCATACATAAGAGAAGCAGGGAAATAAAATAACAAAAGACTGAATTTTTAAAAAGATATCCTCAAATCCCCAAATATATCATGCCGGAAATAATTTCATCTCTGTCAAATCATATATGTGTATGGCTATGTATCTAAAGAGGATGCAAAAATGTCAACAAATAGCTATTTGGGATCATCTCAGGATGGAAGGATTTTAAGTGGGTTTTTAGGATCTTTTATAAACTTCTGTGCATTATTCCGATTATTCCAAAGAGCATAAGTTAATTATACAAATAAAAACAACAATAAAGTTGCTTTCACAGTGAGGGAGAAAAAGTACTAGTGGAGAAGACTGAATTTCAGATGGGGTTGACTCTTAGCTATACAGTTACATTTTCATCCTTTCAAATCTAGAAACAGGGCACATTTTTTCTGATAGGACAGTGATATATGAAACTGTGATTGCTAGTGGGAAAATACCAAAACCAGTGTTAGACTCCTTGTTTGTTTTTCTTTTTACCTATAAGGATGCACTTAGTTTTTAATGTCCATTGTGCTTTAGAGAGAAAAGTAATTCCAGACTCTTCTAACCCTTTAGGTGTTAAGGTCATCAAGTTCATGGATAAATCAGTTGCTCAATAAATAAATAAATATGATAAATAAAAACAAGAAATCTTTGACAAATAAGCAGTTTATTAAAGATTGTTTTTAATTTTACCAATGAATTCATTCATTCACTCAATCAACGTGTTTTATCACCAACTATGCACTGAGCTAGTCCCCAAGGAAAAAAAGGGCAAAAAATGATAATCTCAGAGCCTTGCAGAAATAGCAAGAAAAATTCAGATTAAAAATACTATAATATAGACTAAAAAATAATGCATAAAGGAGGTATACTTAACTTATCTTGAGTAGAGTGAGGGGGAAAGGAAGAGAAAATAGTCAGGGAGCAACAGTTCTAAAGGGAAGTGATATTTGACCCTGATCTTGAAGTCTCAAAATGAGTTTGCTGGATAAAGAAATGAAAAAGCACCATTCCAGACAAAGGGAACAACACAGGCAAAGGCAGAGTTTAGCAAAACATGATACTCTGGGAAAATATGAGTGGCTCAATATGGCGAAAGTAAAGATGATGAAAGTAAAGTGATAGAATATGAAGCCAGAAAGCAGACTGGCCTAGGAAGTCTGAGCTTTTTCCTGTGAGAGTCAAAGAACTACTAAAGGATTTTTTTTTTAGCAGAGAGGTACAATTATATATGCATTTTAGGAAACCCACATTAAAACCCACATTTAAAGGTGGATTTGAAATTGGCAAGGCTAGAGTAAGGGAGAACAGTTAGCAAGTTACTATATTAATTCCAACAAAAAAATAAGGGAGGGGTAGATTAAGCAGTAGAAGGAGGATCCAGTTGTCTGACAAGAGGAAAGAAGATTATGAAAGTCTAAAATTGATATGATTTCATGAGCAATTAGCTGGAGTAGTTGAAAAGGGAGTAAAAATGGAAAGATACTCCCATAGATGACCAAAGAGAAGCAGATGACAAATATGAAAGAAGCAGTTCTGAGAGAAGAATACAGAGGGCCATAATGAGTCAAAGGAGCCTGCCACATCTTCATCTGAACATACAGCAGCAGTTAGAAATACTAGTTCTAAATAGAGTCTCCAAATAAGCCATTTCTTTCTAGAAAGCCCTGACACACAATTCAAATCAAAAAGGAGATATATGAGGAGACTGTCAGGTAGGGAGAAATGAGGAAGAGTCATGGAAAGACAATTTAAGAGGAGGAGAAGGACTGGGACAGAGAGCCTGGAAAAGCAAGGTGCATGAGTGACAAATGAAGCAATTAAACTTTTCTCTAGCCTCTCCCTCAACTAGCAGGTAGTTAAGTGTTCACAGTGCTCTATTCTTTGGACGCAGAATGAGTTATTTTCCTTCTTTAATTGGAATCTGATTTTCTCTTGAATTCTGTATTTCAGACTAGCAGGGTTTTTCAGGAGGGTGTAATAAATCTGGGATGGCTGTTTCATGTTACATGAGTCACTTCTTTAATAATCCAAATCCCCCTCCTGTTCCTCCTCTATATCCACCATACCTAAGCTACCTAGTCCTAGGCAGAGCCTAGCTCTTAAGCCCTTGAAGTTGCCCATAAAGGCTTCCTTAGCAAACAATGGTGCTACAGACTGAATGGTAATGTCCTCCCAAAATTTGTACATAGAAGGACTGACCCAAAATGTGATCATATTTGGAGATGGAGACTTTGGGAGTCAATTAGTATTATATGAGGTCATAAAGGTAGGGCTTCATAATGGGATTGGTGCCCTTTAAGAAGAGACATAGAGTTTTCTCTCCTTCTGCTCACATGTGCACAAAATAAAGCCATATTGGCGCACAGTGAGATGGCAGCCACCTACAAGCCAAGAGAATAGGCCCCAGGAGGAAACTTACCTTGTTATCACCTTGATTTTGGAGTTCCCAGCCTCCAGAACAATGGGAAATAAATTTCTATTGTTTAATCCATCAGTCTATGGTATTTTATTAAGCAGCCCAAATAGATCAAGACAAAAGGGCACCACAGATGCCAAAAACTCCACACAGAGGATCTGTGTCCCCAATCTGATACATGTTCATGACCACCATCACATCCAATACAAAAATTCAGTTGCCTTAATCAGATGTCATATCCTGGTCTCCTGCCTGGTTTGAACCTTTCCTGGGCTAAGGTGCTGGCAGAAAGATGAAGAGACATGCCAATATATAGAGATCTTGTCAGGAAACCAATACATCATCATGGAAGACTAGCCTTCCAAAGGGAATGATGGAATGCTCATAACAGAAACTTGGGGGAACAGAGAAAATAGGAGCCAGATTCCCAGTCCTTAGCCACATCTAGGTGCTGTTAACTACCATCTAGATCTCCCAAAAAGCCTATAAGTTATCCATAGCACTTCAGTAGGTATGTCACCACCAAATAGTGTGTGATGAAATTTCAACCTTAAGGTAGACTATTTCTCCAAATTAGACAAGTCCCACCTGAAAGACCCTCACGTGCCTTGTCAGCTTGTGGTATGTCCATGGTGATGTAGGGAATGTTGTGTTGCCAATGAGAAACTCAAGGGGAATAAAGGATATGAATATATATAGTTCATGGGACCATGAAACTTACCTATTTATTCTTGACACTCAACTTTATTCCATAAAGAACTGTCATCTATGCAATGCATGCTCTTGAAATATGGGTTACAGTTTAATTTTTGTTTTCTTCCAGGCAGTGAAAGGGAAACACTTGTTGGGTGACATAAACCACCATGATATGGACCTTATTATCTTTTCACATTGTGTTTATATATAAACAGCTGCATTACGGTCAGCAGTCAAATACAGACATGGAAGGAGAAGGTAGGTGTGGGAGTGCATAGTGATGCGCTGGTCATATGTATATGAAAATAAGATGTTTAAAGCTATTGAGTCTGAACAATCACATGTGCCAACCATGAATCCAAGCACCTATGTCAGCTATAACCATAGGTTTCCCCCGCCAAAAAAAAAGCTGACCACAGAAAAGGTTAGTCACATGTGAACATCCACCTGCATACACACATACCCTCAACAGCATCATCCCCAAACACATGACTAGTGACATGTGCACCAAAAACATGTCACAGGATTTAGAAAGAAGCCCATGATTCTTTCAAGTCTGGAGTAGAGAAAAATAGAGCTAAAATATTAATCATAGTATAATCTGTCAATGCCAGCCATATGATATCAGTGACATGTTCTGCTTTAATTAAATCTTTAGTGGACAATATTAAATCTAAAATGTTGATTTCCCCCATTTGTCCTTTAATTTCATATATTTTATCATTTCACAGCAGGAGTCTACTTAGGTTATGTTTCTATAATTAAACCAAAACAAAGGTAAACTAATTACCTTTCACAATAGAAGTCAAAGCGAAATCTAATTCATTAATAAATTTTTACCTTCCTCAATTCATTAATTTACTGAATGCTGCTCCCGCTGATAGAATTTCATCTTTAGCAGGAACATTTTGCAAGCATCAGACTAACATTAAACAGCATAATATACTATTGAATCAAACTTTTCTAAAAGTAACTCAAATTGCTCAGCAACTTGAATACACTTTTTTAAAAGTAAATTTGTTGGAGAAGCTTGAATCTCTTCTGTACTTCTGTTAAGTAGCATTTTTAGCACTTCAGGCAATCTACACATCCAAATACAGCAGGGGCCTCTCTTTGTTTATTTTCAAAAGCAAAGTGTCCTATCTCATTGGTGGCTGGATCTCCTTTGAAGTGTAGTCTGTACGTTCCCCATCTATTATACAGTCACTGTTACCTCCATGCTTTCAGGAGATGTATTTCTTTTTAGCAACAAGAGAAAACCAAATCTTCTTAGTTGAGTCAAAATTCTTTGAAAGACAGAGGAGACTCTTGCAAAATAAAGGTCCTCCAGGCTACTTTTAAGACTTTCATTTCTCTTAGCACCTGCTTTATTTTTACCACAAGTTTTCAAGTTAGAAAGAAATGTGTCCAACTAAAAAAAATAAATCCCAGCACAGACCACAGCAATTTACCTGAAATCCCAGTCTGTAGGCATTGGAGCAAAAGTTAATAAAATAACACTGTCAGCAATCTGAGCTAAATGAAAGAAAATTATTCATTACACAGCCTGCCAACTCTCAGGTCTTAGTAGCAAAAGTGAATAATGGAATAATGGAAATAAATATCGATGGTGTTGTAAGAAAGAGGAAAGAAAGACCAGAGTACCGACAGTGGGAAAATACTAGTAGTTAGCCTTAACATATGCTTAATAAAATGCTATGCACTTGCTAAATAGTTTACATCTGTTATTAATTCTCATAACAAGTATATGAGATGTTCTCTAATATTATTTCCTTTTGACACATAAGTAGACCAGTTTTAAAGGGTTAACTAGCTTGATTAGGTGGCAAATAAATCATAGAGTCTGAATTCAAATGCAGTCACTGTGACTGCTAATCATTGTACCTAGAGTATGAGTTAGCTTGATCCTCATTTTCGAATCATACTCATCTGAGGAATTTGGGTATGGTAAGACAGAGAAGAAAGAGAAGACCTGGATAGCTAATCCAAAACAATGAGGGAATGGCTCCCTGCATTCTATTCGGTGGCCAAATGTTCTGGGAAGGCAAGAGACAGGAACCAACCGGCAGTCCTGTTCCCTTTATCACAGTAGGAGCAACTCTTTCTATCATTCCAATGTTCAAAGTTTTAATTTTTGATACATAATAGTCCCCCAAATTAAGCCAACTATTGTATCAGGTTCTCAAACAAATAAACAAATAAATCCACCAGTCCCAACCCAAGAAAATCTTGCTGTGTTTAAGTAATAAGAGAAGCCATGATGTTAGTCTCCAATATGGCATCTTCCCATGACATTTCCAAAGCAACTTTAATCCTCATCACACATCCACTTAAAGAATGTAACCTTCCAGTAAGAGACAGCTCAGCTCCTCTCTGCACCCAGGTTCTATACACTCTTTTATCTTAGAAGCCACAGGACCAACTCAGGTGCTGTCTTAGTTTGTATTCCCCCAGAAAACAGACCCTGAGAATAGAATGCTAGTGAACATTGTTGTTCGGGAGATGATCCAGAAGACATGAAGTGAGGGGCAGGTACACAAGGCTGGTAAGGGAAGGAGGCTGATAAATGGTGACTTTTCAATTAAGTTCCCACTGTTCCTCCTAAGAGGCCACTTATATACTAACACCTTTATTGGTTACATGGAGGGGACGCTTGCTTCTCTAGAACTGCCAATGTCCCATGCCCATCCTTCAACAGACAGTATCAGACAGAAATGCAGATGTTGGTAGTTTGTAGTCCAAAGACCAGAGAGGCACAGACAGTGCTACTCTGAGTGGCTTTTTTTTCTAATTATACATAATATAGACCTTGTATTGATAATGACTTTAAGAAAAGCACATTTGGAGAATCATTATTCAATTAAGTTAAGTTAAAGATAAATAATTTCCCTTCAGAACGATGGGGAAAATCTCCAAAATCATTCTCGGTTTTCTTCTAATAATGTTGGAGCTCCAAAAGATGTTTTTGTATTTGGTTGAAGTGTGTCTTTGTACAAAGACAGATGGATGGAGAGATTTCCATAGGAAAGAAATTATTTTTTAAAAAAATAATGCCAAGACAATCACAGCTTGAGAGACAGAAACAGATTAAGAGGCAAGAGGTTAGAAAGACATAGACATACAGAAATAGTGATACATTTCCTCTCCAATTTTTATATTTTTCTTCTATTTTGTTCTTTTTTGTATTTTCCCATTTGTTCATTATGCTTATGAACCTCTTCACTGTATTTATAATACATACTTGAAGTTCCTAATCTGCTGATTCTATATATTTCATTTCTGGGTATATGTCTATTAGTTTCCTTGATTTGGATCACATTTTCCCATTTCTGTGCTAAAGTGATACTATTTTCTTGGACAGCAGACACTGTGAATTTTACATTATTGAGTGCAGGATTTTTTTTTTATTCCTCTAAAATATGTTGGACTTTGTTCTAGCATGCATGTAACTAAGTTACTTGAGGACGATTTTGATAAATTTATGGCTGGCCTTTAAGTACTATATTGCAGATCCAAACTTTTAACCACCATGCTATACAATGCCCCTCACATTAAAAGCTTTAGAAAAATAACTACAGCTTATAGAATTCAGAGAAGTGAGAGGAATGTCAGGGAGAGAGTCCAAAAGCATGCGTAATACACATGATGAAATCCAATGACAATTTAGAATGCTGGGAGTGATGCAGAGACCCTGTACACAAACTGAGGGCAAGAGAGATGACTCAATGATTTCATAAATCACAATCCACCTACTTCCCTATAAGATACTTCTCGTTACACTTAAATCTGTAAAGTAGAACTTTGGAAAACTCTGACGCTAGGGAATTTCAGTGTTCAACATGGACCCATTTGCCCCATCTTAGCCTCTGTGAGATTTTCCAACCAGGTTCCTTCTTCCATAGATAGAATGTGCTCTCCCTTTCTTCACCAAGAATGTAAGTTATATTTTTCTTCAAGGAAAAGTTTATAGGGAAAATTAGTTATACCACACATCTTCTCCATTGTGGCCTGTGTAACCTCTTCCCAAACCTCAGAGAAAAACATTCCTTGTTTTAGAAGGATGTTCTGGCTATGTCAGGCATCTGCAAAGACCTTAGGAAAGAGCAACATTATCTGTTTGGAGAGCAGTCCATGTGCAAAGGCTTAAACCATGACATAAGCCCAGACATAACTTTCTTTGTACATTCTGTTTGCATTAAGGATTGGTTTTATTCCACTATACAGCACTGGGAAAAATATTTTATATCCAGATTTAGTGTAATCATAAAAAATATTTATGATTGATTCACCAACTTTTCTTCTCCTGTTCACATCATAAGGCAGAAGGTAAGCCAGCCACTTGCCCTTCTTGCCTCTTATTATTTTATCCCTAGAAATAAATTTCGCCCCTATCCATTGACCCTCATGCTCAAGACCATCATGAATAGAAGTGACAAAAAAAAGAAAAACAAAAAAAACCCAACATTTCCTGGGGACCAAAAACTTTGATTCAAAAGTAGGTAATCTTAAAAAATGCAGCAGGGATGGGGGGAGTAGTTATTTCAGTTGATCACCCCAGGATGCTGTGGATAATTAGAAGCCACAACAAGAGTTTAGTACATCGAGAGTTCTAAACCAAAACTGGTTTATACTAAAGGCTGAGGATTCAGGGCCTCTGGAGTGGTCCCACACATGCCTGTGCAGTTTTCCTGGATAAGAAGTCAAAGCTGAGGAGGCAATAGGGCCTGAAGTCTAGCTCTCCTCCCCTCAACTGCTCTTAAACCCATGGGGCTAAGTCAGACTAGGAGAGCCTTTTCCTAATTTGCAAAATGGCATCAGGAGGCTCAGGATCTAATTTCTTTTTTTTTAATTTATTTTATTTTTTCAGTGTTCCAAGATTCATTGTTTATGCCCCGTACCCACTGCTCCATGCAATGCGTGCCCTCGGTACCCACCACCAGGCCAGGATCCAATTTCTAACCAAATTTCAAGTTTGTTAAAGTAAAAGAAAGACTTTTTGAAAGACCAAAAAAAAAAAAAAAAAACCAACACTTTAAATTCCTTAAACAGAAAGAGAACTTATTAAAGAATGCAGGGATATTTCATGAAAACTAAGGGCAAGATAACGACTGGATCTCAGTAAATCAAATCCAGCCAGGTGCTCTTTTCTGTCTTTCTTATGCTCATTTCCATGTGTCAGCCTGGTTCTTCTCTCTCACTGCAGAGCACCTTGCTCCACATGACCAGTCATGACTGCTGAGAGCTTCCCAGATTTGCATCTTACAGCTTCAGTACCAGAGGAAGATTGGCTGGTTTTTTCTATTTCCAAGACCATTTCCTGGGCAAGAGACTTTTGTTCCAGGCAGGGCTGGATAGGCATTGTACTCACCCTTCAACCAATCAAACATGACTAAAATAGTAGGATCTTATGGAAAAAAAAAATTTTTTTTTAGAAGGCATATATTTGAAATGACCAGCTGGAGGTGTGTAGAAAGGAAGCCTTCTGGAAGAAAAGAAGTGTCTTTTCCCAAAAGAAAGTAAACTGACAGATACAACAAGTGCCTACTAAAATTATATATAAGGGAGGGCCCCACATCACTTACACTGAATTGAATGAACCTCTTGAAAAAGCAAAGTCCAAAAAGAAAAAAAGAAGTGTCATCTTATAAACACTCAAAAAGATCAACAATTTTGTTCCCATAGGCCTATATCTCAAACCCAATTGAACAACTTTCTTTCTACATTTAACCCTGCTTAATTCCTACTCACTCCAAAAGGCTTACTCCAAGAAGCTTTCCCCAAGTATCATATATTTCAGTAATCTATTTCTAGCCTCAACTGATGTCTCAGTTCATATGTTATATCTTTAATCAGACCCTGCTCTTATTTGTTAATTACATGTATACAGCTCATGTCCTCTTCTAGGTTTTAAACCCTTAAGTACTTCTATAACAATTATGGTTCACAAAGCCAATACTTAAAGATGACCATTATTCTAGCCCATGCAACTTGTAGCACAATATTGGGTTGGGTGTAGCCTTAGTAATCATGTTTAGATACAGATGCTGGAAAGATGGAATTTAGCATTATTCACACAAAACATACTAACAGCCCCACAGCAAGCAGATCAACAGAATGATTGTTACTGATTTTTTCCTGAGATACGCACTGCATACTATGCTAAGAAAAAATCTCAAGCCACTAAAGACTATGTAAAGATCTCAGGTATTTGTAAAATACGTAACAGCCTCTAGCATCGCCCCCTGCCCCTGGAAAAAAAAGTCATACTAATAATGAACAAGGAACGAGGACACATTTACCTCCACCTTTGTTTTTCTCTGTTTTAAGAAATCCCAAAGAAAAGGGAAATTCAGAAGATTTACAGAAAGGAACATTCTCTCTACAAAGCAACAGAAGCTTGTAATTCAAACCAGATTTGCAAATCTGCGATTTCCCCGACTAAGGTGTAGAAAGCTAAATAAGCAGGGCTCATGAATTTGCATTTACTGAATGGCCATCATTTTGACTTTGTGGAAAGCAAAAATTATGAAGCATATTTAAAAGGCAGAAAACCTAAAATCTGATTAAATAGTAAAGGAAAATATCCCACGAGAGCATCTTGTTTAGTGAACTCATTATGAAAATTTTATATTAGCATATTTATTGTTAGGTTGTAAAGAATCCTCCCAGACTGGCTGAAATAAGCTTTTCTGGAAAAAAAAAAATTAAGGCAAATTATCTCTTTCATATTTGTTTAAATTTTTTGTCTTAAATATAATTCCCACATTTCTCACATTTGTGCAATATTTTAGAATTTAGTAGCACATTATTAGGTAATTTTTATATGGACCTTCACCATTTTCACAGGTTAAAAAAGAAAAATGAGACTTAAAAATTTTCCCAACTTGCTATAGGTAGATGCAAGCTGAACAAATTCTAAGTCAAAAAAGACTAAATAAATATAATTTTACTTTTGTTTTTCTTAAACAATATGAATGCTCCCACAGCAAACATAGTAACGGATAAAAGGAAAAAAAATTAAGAAAAACATCTCTCAGTTCTAAATTCCTCCAACTATTTTATTTTGTTTAATTCCAGTATAGTTAACATAGAGTGTATATGAGATTAAGGTGTACAATACTGTGTTTAAGGTTTTATTTTTATTCCAGTTATCATATAGTATAACATTAATTTCATTTGCACAATATAGTGATTTCACACTTCCATAAAACATTCAGTGCTCAACATGTAATTGCACTCCTTGATTCCCATAACCTATTTAACCGATTCCCCCACCCATGTAAGGTATACAATATTGAGATTCAACAATTCTATACATTACTCAGTGTGCTTCACATTAAGTATACTCTTAATTCCCTTCCCCAATTTTGCCCATTCCCTCACCCACCTCCCCTCTGGAACCATCATTTTGTTCTCTATAGCTAAAAGAGTCCATTTCTCAGTTCATCTCTTTTTTTCTTTGTCTTGTTTCTTAAATTCCACGTTGAGTGAAATCATATGGAAATTGTCTTTCTCTCTTTCACTTAGCATTCTGATCCCTAGATCCATCCATGTTATTGTAGATAGCAATATTTCATTCTTTTTTATGGCTGAATAATATTCCATTTACACACACATCCCCACTCACATCTTTAAACATTCATCTATCGATAGAAATTTAGGCTGCTTCTCTAATATGGCTATCGTATATCATGCTGCTATAAATGTAGGGTTCTTGTATCCCTCTGAATTAGTGTTTTCCTACTTAAATACCCAGCAGTGTGATTACTAGATGAGTACAAACCTCCATGCTGTCTTCAGTAGTGGCTACACCAGTTTACACTCCCATCAATTTTTCTTCACATTCTTACCATTTGTTTTTCTTGAGGCTTTCATTTTAGCCATTCTGACAGGTGTGTGTGAGATAACTCCTTGTGGTTTTGATTTGCATTTCTCTGACAATGAGTGCTATTGAGTATCTTTTCATCTGTCTATTGTCCGCCTGTATACCTCCTTTGGAGAAATGTCTGTTCATGTCTTCTGCCTATTTTTATTAGATTATTTGTGCAGGGTTTTGGTATTGAGTTGCAAAAGTTCCTTATATATTTTGGATACTAATCTTTTATCAAATATGTCACTTACAAATATCTTCTCTTCAGTAGGATTGTTTTAGTTTTGTTGAATATTTCCTCTGCTGTATAGAGGCTTTTTATTTTGATGCAGTCGCAATAGTTTATTTGTGCTTTTGTCTCCCTTGCCTCAGGAAACAGCAAGAAAAATATTGCTATGGCCAATGTCAGAGATATTACTGTCCATGTTCTCTTCTAAGATTTCTATGGCTTCAGGCCTCTCATTTTGAATCTTATTCCATTTTAATATTTTGGTTAGTTTTGTGTATGGTATAAGAAAGGGTCCAGTTTAATTCTTTTGCAAAAAACTATCCACTTTTCCCAACACTATTTGTCAAAGATATTGTCTTTTCCCCATTGCATATTCTTGCTTCCTTTATTGAAGATTAATTGACCATATAATTGTGGGTTTATCTCTGGACTCATTTCTGATCTGTTGATCCATGTGTCTATTTTCATGTCAATACCATACCGTTTTGACTGCAACAGCTTTGTAGTAGATCTTGAAATCTGGGACTGTGATACTTTAGCTTTGTTCTTATTCTTTTTTTTTTTTAAGATTTTATTTATTTGACAGAGAGAAACACAGCCAGAGAAGGTACACAAGCAGGGGGAGTGAGAGAGGGAGAAGCAGGCTTCCTGCTGAGCAGGGAGCCCGATGTGGGGCTCGATCCTCGGTCTCCAGGATCATGACCTGAGCCGAAGGCAGTCGCTTAACCAACTGACCCACCAGGCGCCCCTGTTCTTCTTTTTTAACATTGCTTTAGGTTCTTTTGTGGTTCCATATAAATTTTATGATTATTTGTTCTAGTCTTGTGAAAACTACTTTAGTATTTTGATAGAAATTATATTAAATCTGTAGCTTGCTTTGGGTAGCATTGACATTTTAACAATATTTTTTCTTCCAATCCATAAGCATGAAATATCTTTCCATTTGTTTGTGTCATCTTCAATTTCTTTCATCAGTGTTTTATAGTTTTCAGAGTACAGGTCTTTCATCTCCTTGGTTAAGTTTATTCCTAAGTATTTTATTATCTTCCATGCAACTGTAAATGGGACTATTTTTCCTAATTTTTCTTTCTGCTACTTCATTAGTGTAAAAAATGCAACAGATTTCTTTACATTGGTTTTATAACCTGTGACCTTACTGAATTCATTTTTCAATTCTGGTAAAGTTTTTTTTTTTTTCCTTTTGTGGAATCCTTAGTGTTTTCTATATATAGTATCGTGGAGTCACCTGCAAATAGTGAGATTTTTACTCCTTCCTTATCTCCTTACCAATTCAGATTCCTTTTATTTCTTTTCTTGTCTGATTGTTGTGGCTAGGACTTCTAGTACTATGTTGAATAAAGGTGGTAACAGTGGATATCGTTGTCTTATTCCCAATCTTAAGGGAAAACCTTTCTTCTTTCACCATTGAGTATAATGTTAGCTGTGGGTTTTTCATGTAAGGCCTTTATTATGTTGAATATGTTGCCTCTAAATCTACTTTGTTGAGGGTTTTTATTATGAATGGATTGCTGTACTCTGTCAAGTGCTTTTCCTACTTCTATTGAAATTTTCATACAGTTTTTATCCTTTCTCTCAAAGAAGTGATGTATCACATTGATTGACTTGTGAATATTGAACCCCCTTGTATCCTAGGAATAAATCTCACTTGAGTGTGGTGAATGATTGTTTTTAATGTGTTGTTGGATTCTGTTTACTAACACATTGTTGAGAATGTTTGCATCTATGTTCATCAGAGTTCTGGCTTTTTGTAGTATCTTTTCTTTCTTTTTTTTTTTAAATTTAAATTCAATTAGCCAAAATATAGTACATCATAAGTTTTTGATATAACGTTCAATGATTAATCAGTAGCATATGACTTTATCTGATTTTGGTTTCTGGCTAATCCTGGCCTCATAGAATGAATTTGGAAGTTTTCCTTCCTCTTCTATTCTCTAGAATAGTTTGAGAATAATAGATATTAACTCTTTCTATAATGTTTGGTAGAATTCACCTGTGAAATTTTCTAGTCCTGGTCTTTGGTTATTATTTTAATCACTGATTCAATTTCATTGTTAGTTAGTGATCAGTCTGTTCAAATTTTCTATTTTTTCTTGATTCATATTTGGAACATTATAGGTTTCTAGAAGTATATCCATGTTGTCCAACTTGTTGGCATATAATTTTTCATAATATTTCCATATACCTTTATATTTCTGTGATGTTAGTTATTATTTCTTCTCTTTCATTTCTGATTTTGAGTTTTCTCTCTCTCTTTCTCTATGAGTATGCCTAAAGGTTTATCAACTTTGATGATCTTCTCAAAGACCACCTCCTGGTTTCTATTTCTATTGATCTGTTCTATTGGCTTTTTTAGTTTCTGTATCATTTATTTCTGTTCTGGTTTGAGGTTTTGTTTGTTCCTTCTCTAGCTCCTTTATGTGTAAGTTTAGGTTATTTATTTGAGATTTTTCTTACTTCTTGAGGTAAACCCGTATTACTATAAACTTCCCTCTTTTAACAGCTTTTGCTATATCTCAAACATTTTGGACGGTTATGTTTTCATATTCATTTGTCTCCATGTGTTCTTTTTTATTTCCTCTCTGATTTCTTGATTGACCTATTGTTTAGTAGCACATTATTTTAAACCCCATGTCTTTGTGCTCTTTCCAGATTTTTTTCTTATAGTTGATTTCTAGTTTCTTAGAGTTGTGGTAGGAAAAGATGCACAGTATGATTTTGATCTCTTTGAATTTACTGAGACTTGTTTTGTGGCCTAATATGTGATCTATTCTGGAGAATGTTCTCTGTGTACTTGAAAAGAATGTGTATTCTGTTTTAGGATAGAATATTCTGAACATATCTGTTAGATCTGTCTAGTCCAACGTGTCATTCAAAACCACTATTTCCTTATTGATTTCCTGTTACAATGATCTATCCACTGATGTAAGTGACATGTTAATGTCCCCCTACTATTATTGTATCACATTGATTTCCTCCTTTGTTATTAAGTGCTTTATGTATATCTCCCACATTGTGTGCATATTTACAATTGCTATATTTTCTTGTATACTGCTCCATTTATGATTATATAGTACCCTTCTTTGCCTCATTACACTCTGTTTTAAAGTCTACTTTGTCCAATATAAATATTGGTACCCCAGCTTCCCTTTCACTTTGTAACCATTACTTTAAATTCTCTATCAGACATACTATTTCTATCCATTTATTTTGGTTCTCTTGCTGCGATTTTGTCCTGTTCTTTCATTTGAGACATACTCCTCTGTCTTCTTAGAAAATTCCTGTAGCAGGGCTGGAAGGGGAAGTCTACAGGACAGCATAGGGTCAGAGTATACACTGCCAACAAAATCAGCCTTTGCCCAATATAGGAGGGGACCTGTAGCTAGCCTCACAAGCCTGGTTGAAGGAGGAGATCCACAGAAGAGTACAAGGGAGGAGTGTGCAGGGTTAGCAAGGTTTGCTCAGGTCTGCTGTGGGAGGGGAGGTCTGCTCTGGAGCTGAGGTCTGGCTGGAAGGGCCAGGTCTGCAGGAGAACAGAAGGATAGGCAGCCTATTAGCAGGGAGGGCCGGGAATTTCAGTGACAACTGCCAACTCCTTTGTTCCTTGAGAAGTCTCCTAAAGATCTATGACTCTCCAGTACACTCTGAGATTAGTAAATAAGTCTCATTCCCATATACCTCAGCATTTTTCAAACTGCTGATTCTATGTTGTACCTTTTCAAAGGGCTATTTGTCATGCTGTCCCTTTAAGGGTGAGGACTGTTTCCTATCAACCTCTATCTTTCCCAGTGACTTTTAAAGTGCCAGGTGTTGGGACGCCTGGGTGGCTCAGTTGGTTGAGCAACTGCCTTCGGCTCAGGTCATGATCCCAGAGACCTGGGATCGAGTCCCACATCGGGCTCCCTGCTTGGCGGGAGGCCTGCTTCTCCCTCTCTCACCCCCCCTGCTTGTGTTCCCTCTCTAGCTGTGTTTCTCTCTGTCAAATAAATAAAATCTTTAAAAAAAAAAAAAAAAGTGCCAGGTGTTAACCCCTGAGGGCAGTAAGAAGTTGGTCCCTCTAGTTTTCAAAGCCAAATGTTATGGGGATTCATCTTTCCCATGCAAATTCCCCATGCCTGGGAAACTTGGTGTGAAGGTCTATTTCTCAACCTTCTCCATACCAGCCATGTCCCTCCCTCCCATGAATAGTCCAGGAGGCCCACTTAGGTCTCAACCCTCTTTCTGCCTTTCCTACCTTCTTTGATATGTCTTCTTCTCTACACTTAGCTGTGGAGAGTCAGTTCTGCCAGTCTTCGGGTTGTTTTCTGGGTTATTTACACTAATATGGTGTTATCTAGTTGTATCTGTGGAACAAGAGGAGTTTAGGATCTGCCTACTCTGTCATCTTCCCTGGATGTCTCCTAATACTAAACTCTTAAAGACAATATTTATGAAGGATTTCAGGGGAATAGGTCAGGAAAAGGGGGAAGTTCATCCCTATTGATTTTGGCTGAGCTCAACTGCAATGTGAATTATATTATTTCCTTGTTGCTTTTACTCTTTCCTTTTGAAATGAATTATGTGTACATAAATACATTTTTGTCATATAATGACTTTTTTCCACGTCTATTAGTAAGAGCAGATAATTGACAGCAAATTGATTTTTTGAAGTTCCACCCCAAATTTTCTCTCCTTCCTATCTCCAACTACTCTTACAGAGAGATGTTTTTAGAGGAAATTAGATTCACTGTTTGCATAAACCAATGTATTTAGCTGGTGACTGCAGGTCCAATTAACTCTTCTAATAATATGGGTAAATGAGGTTATGTTTACGTATGTAGCCAATTAGATTTGTTTTGATTGAACACTCCCTGTTGTATCTTATTTAAAGTTAAGAAAACATGGTACTGAAATGTATTTCATGGGATGGAAAAGGTTGCCTGGGGGGAAAAAGGAAGAAAAATATCTGGGTCATGATATGAAATAGATGACCTCTCATTCATGTAAAGCATAAAGAGAAAGCTTATTTGCACGAATCAAAAAATACTGTGCATAATATACTTTGAAGACATCTATGTTCTAACTATCAGTATTATTACTGCATTATGAAAAAAACATTGATGTCAAACAAAATGGTAAAAGTCGAAGAAACACAGATCTAACAACCAGTAGGCCTCCCATCCTAATGTCAGTTCCACAGCTAGTGAGTCACAACCTCTCTGAACTTACTATTGCTTGTCTGGAAAGCAGAAACAATAGTTACTTAGAATACAAAGAAATGTAAGACACAGTTGCTGCTCTCAATTTACATTTGGCAAAACGAAGTAATTCACATAAAAGATAAAAATAACCACTCACAAAGGTACTTTTCCAAAAACAGTATCATCAACTTTTTGATCTTCCTAAAAACCCAAAGAGGTAGCCATCATTCTTTCCATTTTACACACAAGAAAACTGAGGCCCACAATGATTCAGATACATCACAAGACCTCCCTGTTGGTTAAGTCATGGATCCAGGTTGCAAAGCCACCCAGCTTCAGAGCATGTGCACTTAACTTCCACATGGTATAATGACAAGAAATAATGTACATTTAAGGAAGGGAAAGGCAGGATAATTAATTGGGATAATTATACACTAAGTGTAGCTAAGAATTCAGGTGACAAGAAGCTTCCATGTCATAAATGTATGGTGTGCCAAATCTTAAAGGATGAGGGATATTTGAACAGAGGAATACAGATGGCGACAGACTGAGGACATTAAGCATGAAGGTGGTGATAGGTATGGAGGCAGGAAAGAAGGACCAAGTGAACCTCAGTAACAGATACACCTGGACAGGTCAGTCGTGGAGAACTTTTTCCAAGCTCCCTAGACAGCTCTGTTCACCTGACCCTCTTATGGGTTAATCTCCACAGCTGAGCTTTGCTGCTCCCAGAAAGCAGCATCTGAAGAGAAAGCAAAGACTCAGATGGTAATCATTCTGAAGACACCCATAAAGGCCCTCACAGACCTTCAAGAAGCCTTTGAACTCATTAGACTAAAGTGCCCTCACCAGATGAGCACACAGTTTGGGGAGTGGGTGTGCCCTTGCACGACTCAGAAAAGGCGAGTCTTGGGTGGCTGCAGCCCCATGGTCTGCTCGGCCAGTTCAGCTTGGGTTAAACTCAGTCCCAAGTACATCCTCATGAGCAGGAGCATGAAAAATGCTCAAAACTGTACATATGAGCCCCAAGGCAATACACAGCCACATTCTCTGGAATTATTCTTCAAATTTGTAAAGGTTTATATAATTTTACATAATTACAAAGACTATATTTAAAGATGGCAATAATCACTTTTATATGCTCTTTTGGGGAAGAAAGTTGTAAATGTTTGAAAAACATAATATGTGATATGTCAAAATCTAGCGATTGTACCTATGGTAATCAATTTTTTTTTACTTCAGGAAATTATACACAAATATGTTTACTCTATTACAATTTGTATTGGAATAAAATTAGAATCAGTACGGTAATTTGAGACACATCATTAGATTATAAAGCAGAGATTCAAATATTTACATTTTATGTTCCTGATTCCAGGGGGAAATAGTTATATTAGAAATTTTTTTAAGTACAAAATTCTACATAGAATTTGATAGCCAGCTATATATCTTTTTTTATAATCAGCTATATATCTTAAATGTATTTATTACTATATGATTTAAATAAATACAAGGGAACTTTTTTGAATGATGTGTCCTAAAACTGAATTTTGGTGATTGTTATGAAATCATATCAACTTAGAATTCATTGAACTCTACAGGTATTCTTTGTATGGCTGTAAGTTATGCCTAACTAAAGCTGCTTTTTTTTTAAAAAAAAAGATTTTATTTATTTACTTGACAGAGAGAGAGATCACAAGCAGGCAGAGAGAGAGGAGGAAGCAGGCTCCCTGCTGAGCAGAGAGCCTGACATGGGCCTCGATCCCAGGACCCTGAGATCATGACCTGAGCCGAAGGCAGAGGCTTTAACCCACTGAGCCACCCAGGCGCCCTTTAAAGCTGCTTTTAACAAAAGACTAAAACTAGTAACTTTTGGTAGATGTATTACAAATTATTTTTATTTATTTCTTATATTTCCAAGATTGCCCATTTTTTTACATGGACATGAATTGCCTACATAATAAAAAAATAATTACAATGCAATTCAGTTTAATGTGTACATTTACCTAGCATACTTACTGTGCTTAGCATTGTGATGGAATCTAGAGTTGTAAGAAATAAAGATAATACTTTGTCCCTTCCTTAAACTTACAATTGCGTAAGAGCATAGAAATGGTAAACAGCTACTTGTTTAGAGCAGAATGAAATTACCTTTTGATCCAGTTACAGATAACAAGTTTTCCTAAGTTGATTAAAGAAACAATGACTGGCCGCAGGGAAGGGGCAACAAAAAGAGTAGTTAGTAGGAAAGTTTCAGTGAGTCACCTGGAGAGTAATACACAGAACAACATCTGAGTGAATTGAAATGAGTGAATTGACATTTGCTTGGAAGCAACATTTAGTAGCAGAAGTAGGCATTCCCAATATTTAACACATACATTTATATAGCTAGAATAACAACCTTCAGGAGACAGGAAGATTTTACAGAGAATGGCAGAAAGGGGGAGAGTTAACAGGAAATAGAGTTAACCATTTTGTACTTCATCACTGAAAAAATAAATAAAAACAGAAACAGAAGAGTTTTGTTCAAAATATAGTGGTTTCTCTAACTAGAGTGAATGGGGCAAGGGTAGTTACCTGCCCCCATTGCAGGAGGGTGCCAATTAAAGACCCCCCTTTCTGAAAGCAGTTACTGCTCTAGAAAACAGATAATGGAGCTAAACCAAGCATTCCTAGATGATTCCTTACAAATTTACCAAGAAGACATATTATTTTCCTTCTCTTGGGCTGGGGTCACTTAAAAAGCAGAGAAAAGCCAGAAATGGATATTGTACAGAATCAGCAGATTCTGAGGGAGACTTATGATCTGTATGTAAAACAAGAATCCACCGCCTCCCAAACCCGATATGTAGAACCTATTACGCTAAGCCCGTACACCACACTATTTAGCCACTACACCACCCTAGAGGTTTGAACATGGAGAACAAAATAATGAACATTGATACATAAAACTTTGGTATTATTTGATGTTAACATTATTATTACTATCAATCACTAAATTAAGATTCGAATTGGTACTAGCTCCAAGAAATAATATATTTATAGAAGAAATCTTTTGATTTGATCCAAAGAAAAATCTAAGGAATATACCGAGTATACCAGGTACTTAAGAACTAATGGTTTCTCAGTGACCTAAAAACCATTTGTTTAAGTGATTTCCAAAAATGTCTTTGCCAGGAGAACTGGCGAACAAGAAATCTCCATCGCATCAGAAATGACATATGAAGTCTTACAATCCCAGATCTTAGCCCAGATTTCTTAAACAGATAATATTTTGCCTCTCCCCAGGTTTGTGAGCTACAGGTAGACAAACTTTGCCCTTCTCTATTCAAGGAAGACATTCAGTCTAAAGAGGTGGGAGGATGTGGTTTCCAACAGGAAGCCACAAGCTTGACTAGCTTCCTGTATTTCTTTTTGCAGGGGCTTCAGTGGGCATCTTTCCCTGGCAGTTTAGTGTTTAAATGTCATTAACTGGCTGCTTTAATTGTGTTACCATGTTTTGGATGAACCAGTTAGAGAAGAACTTTTGTCTCTTTTTAAGAGAGACCTTTCATCCTCAGAGGAAATTGGCTTGCATTAGCCAGTTCAGGTACCACATTTTACTTTATTAGAGTGGTAAACTATAAAGGTATTCTTTAATTTTATCATTTATAATAAGCTATTTTAGGGCATAATAAGCTAAATGGGACATCTCTTGGCAGAACTCAGCCAGGTCATGCTGAGTAAGGCTTTCTGAGTTCTGTGGTCAGACTCGCCCTTGCTCACCCAGGCTTCCATGAAATGCAGTCACACTCACCTATGCTCAGCCTGCCTCACTGAGGGGATCCTCTCTAGACTTTGATGACTGCATTTTACTCTCAGAGCTCAAGGAGAAACTAAAGCAGAGAAGGAGCATGAGCTACTGCCTGAAAGATAAGCTGCACAAAGATTTCTTTCATAACAACTTTAGTTTAAAAATTTTACCAATAGGGAAGCTTTTGTAATTGGCAAACAGAAGATGCCATTTTTGTCCTCACTATCTAGTGCTGCTCTGGCCACGGGGAGAGGAGGTATGAATATAGGAATACAGAGATGTCAGCCAAGTCAATTTTTTATTCTTACCAACTTTTCTCAAGCAGACTGATTGCCAGAAAAGACCAGTGCCCATATCGTTACATTTCTCTCTTCTAATGGGGCCAGTTGCTTCAGAATTTATGTCAGGCATATGGTTTTGGCCATTATCATTATTAAAAATTTAGGGATCTAGAGTTCAGGAGAAATACAATGAAACTTCTTTTCCTTGGAAACCAACCTGGAGCTGAATGGGGATAAAAAACAATAAAACATTGGGGCACCTGGATGACTCAGTTGGTTAAGCGACTGCCTTTGGCTCAGGTCATGATCCTAGAGACTGGGGATCGAGCCCCGCATCGGGCTCCCTGCTCGGCCGGAAGCCTGCTTTTCCCTCTCTCACTCTCCGTGCTTGTGTTCCCTCTCTGGCTGTGTTTCTCTCTGTCAAATAAATAAAATATTAAAAAATAATAATAAACAATAAAACATCATGCAATGTGGCTGAGAACTGTAATACAATGATCGTCCAGGCAGAGAACAGTATGTGAGAACTAGGCTTGAGTCTGAAAAATTCAGGAGATGAACTTGCTGCGACAGCTTAGGTGCAATCTTAGACACACATCACAACTGGGCAAACAGCCTCTGTAGGCAGAAAGTGCTGGGTCTTTACTGCTGACAAGTACGCTGCAAGACAGAAATGTATAGGCTCATATATTTAGACATAAAAGGTTTGAATTCTACCTTGGACATTAATAGTTATGCTAGCTTTGGCAAGTTAAACTTTATTAACTTTAAACTCTTAAACTTTATTTCATCATCTGTAAAATAAGGATAATGCCACATGAGTGGGAGTTAATGTCAAGTGTAATGCCTGACATGTAATTCATCTTCAATAAATGTTAGCATTAACAGTTACAAATAGGAAAAATAGCAAAACTGGGTGCAATCAGGTGGCACTCAAGGATGCATACAGAAATTAGCAAGTTAAGGGATTTCCTGGCCAAGAAAAGCATCTGAGATTCAACTGCAACCTAAAGAAGTTTAGTGCAACAACCTTCAGCCAAAGAGAAGAGATGAGAAACCAGTTCCAAACCAGGAGGTGAGCACTAGGTCCTGATATAATTTTAAAGCTGACGCATAGGAGTGGGAGCTCCTTTCTGTCCGGGCTCCCTGATCACTCTCAAAGGTCACCCTAAAAAATTTTTCTTGGAATGGGGAAGGAAGGAGCAGAGGGAGGGAGGGAGAGAAAGAATCTGAAGCAGCTCCATGCCAAGCACAAAGCTTGATGCGGGGCTCAGTCTCACAGTCCTGAGATCATGACTCTCAGATCATGATCTGAACCAAAATCAAGAGCAGGATGCTTAACCAATGGAGCCACCCAGGTGCCCCCCGCCCAAAGTTCTTAAAGGAGTAGTAGTCAAGTATACACCAGAGGATGCAAATAGTCAAAGGAATGTTCTCTTTCATTTTTCAAAACCATAGCAGCCGCTTTATAACGTCTTCCTCCTTGCTATAAGAATTATTTTCTCAAAGCTTATCACTGCAATGGGATAATGGTTATAGCAACTCTTGCTGTGTTTTGAGTCTATTGGGGCCCATCTGTTCCCAGTATGGAAACACCCTATCCACAATTCCATACAGAGTATGTGATTTAAGTTGTGATCCCATTCAAACCCTCTCCTTCTCCAACCATGGACCATGAAGGGATAACTGAGTAGCAGTGGGACATCAATCAATGGACTGAACACTGCCTGACTTTAAAAAAGGAATAAAGTTAATACTATTCCTTGCATTTGGGGATTTTCACCAAGAAACAAACAGGGAAATTCCAGGTGGTACAGTTAAAGTCCTAAAAGTACATTACTGGCCCATGGCACAACACCCTTAGGAAGGGGAGACAAAGCTGATCAGGTGACACAGAATAAAAGAGAGAGACTCAGAGAAACCACAAGAAGGAAGATGACATCTTTTGGGAGATTTGCTTCTTCATCTTCCTGGGGCCTGGTGTTTGGCATTTTCTTCAATCTTTGCTTTAGCTATGCCCAAGACCTCTCTCCAATGATTTTATTTGAGCTTGTTTTTCTTGCCACAATCATAGTAAAAAAAAAAAAAGAAAGAAAGAAAGAAAGAAAGAAAGAAAGAAAGAAAAGGAAAAAACAAAAGCCCTGCATTGTTTCTAAAAGCAAAAGCAGAAAAGAACCAACTGAATACTGTTTCTTTTCTGAAGATCTCTGCACACAAGCTGATCCTTTGAAAATGAGCCTGAAAAAGTGTATGTAAAATATCAACAACTGGCTGGTTTTAGCCATTGTGAAGCCCACCTTGAATCCAGTCCCACTAAGTGAAGACAACTCACTTGTCTTCACAACTCAACCAACGCATTTTTGTGTTGCCATAGAGAGTCCCCATGACTCAGGGGGAATAAATATAAGATCTGCAATTGCACAGACCATGGTTTGAAACTCAACTATGTGAACTTGAGCCAACTGCTTCTTTGTTCCAGTAAGGAAGATCTTTATATTATGCTCTGTTTGATTCTATCATTATGGTCTCATGGTTTCTTATTTTATTCAATGGCTAACAATCAATTTTATTATTATTTATTTTCATGCTGTGCTAGCCCCTGATTTGGCCTGTGGGGCCCTTCAAGCTGGCATTTGTGTTCTCTGGCCATGTCTGCATCATTCCTTGAGTACTTCTTTACCTTCTGGGCTTTTGGGTTCATCTTATACTTACTTTGCCCTAGCCCAAGAATAGCCATTTCCCCAAGAAGATCTGGTTTCAACAAGTGGAGAATAATATATAGAAACAAAGGCCTGGATGCTAAACATATTCATTTCTTATGGCATGTCACTGTTTTTAGCATACATTTTTGTCTCTATTTTTTAAAAAACAGAAAACATGAGTTCATACCAATATCCCCATTTCCAATTCAGCATCATCTGAATCCCATCTTTCAACTTCCATCCTCCTTCTCCAGTACCATAAAACTAGAGCCAGTGATTTTTACCTTTACAAGTCAATTGCTCCCTCTGTAAAGTAAGAATAACAAACTCCTTACTCAGCTTTTGTGTAAGTTAAATGTAATAGTGTTTATAAACATCATCCCACAGGCCTGCACTGTCACAGGACTACCACAAGCCTACACAGATCCTTGTGTGAAAGAGACAATATATGCTTCCTCCAGGTGGACAGCCTGGCAAATGCAGTACAAATTGGCTTTTGCCCCAACTCTCTCCCTAGACTGGAGCACCTGTGCAGTCTGCAGCCTGAATGACAGTAACTCACACCTGCATCATAGGCACTAAGTAGTTTTGTTATACTAGATACATATGCATATTTTTCATACATATGTCCCATAAATAGGAGATCAGATGGCACTAAATAAACTTGTCACTGAGGTTTCAGTTTGATCCAAAACTCAGGGCAACTCAGAGCACTGTCAGTAGAACCAAGTACATCTTCAAGGTCATAATGAAAAATAGTGTGCACTCACCTGATACAGCTCATTTTCTAACCTCATGCCTCATTATAGCTCACCTTAAATTCTGTATCAGAAGCAGGTTGAAGTGAAAATAAAACCCAATCCCCTTATCCAAAGGCTCAACTATCAGTCAAGAAGTGGGTGATCTCACTATATAATACAGAGTACACAAGTGAAGACAACACTAAAAGCAGAAAAGTTCACCTAATATGTTTGTGGAACATCACATTTGCTGGCAGATGAGTTATAACTGGTGAAATCCCCACTCCTGGAGTGTTCCACCAGCTCCCTTTTAAACAGGAAAATCTGTTCATCCCTAGTTTGCTCAGATGTTTTTTCATAGTGCTTAGTGGATTTTAGATTTTGGGGGGAAGCCTAATAAATCTAATTCAATGCTACAAATAGTATCTCTGCATTATAGAGCATTAAAAGTAACGCAGACTTACTGAGAGTTGTAATGAATCACTAAATTGTACACCTGAAACTAATATCATACTCTATGTTAACTAATTGGAATTTAAATAAAGATATGGAGGGAAAAAATAAGTAACAGACATCTAAGGTGACATTTTTCTGTGGAAGACAGCAAGGCTATTATAATATCTGTAATAGGAATGGGATGGCGACAATGTAGACAGTCCCCTCTCCTCTACAAGAGGTCCACACTATACAATGTTACAGCGACACAAAACTCCAGGGCACTGTTAGGCAACTTTGCAACCACACAGTTCTTTTTAACCTTTTGAGGGGGAAGTAGAAGATCTCAGAACTGTATTGTCTCTCATCTCCTGAGCCGAGTGACAGTAATACCTAAGAATGCCTTGGGAGCAGGGGGTACTAAAGAATAACAACCAAGAGGCAAAGCAGAGGTGATACTGTTGCTCCCAGAGTCCCCAGCTCTGTTGTGTGTTTCAAGAGTATCAAAACTCTCAGATTCATGAAGTCCTCAATCTAATGCCTTACCTTGTGTGATGAAGACCATGCAAAAGCCAAGCCAAATGAGTTATCTCAGGTTCGTCTTCAGGATTCTGCTCCCCCTAAGCAGGGTTTAGGCA
>PITA01019832.1:0-35973 GCA_004023965.1 Spilogale gracilis
CATAACCACATCTGTATCCACATTCCCATTCGCATCCATGTCCACATCCGTATCCACATTCCCATCCACTTCCTTATCCACATCCACATTCCCATCCGCATCCATATCCACATCCACATGCCCATCCTCATCCATATCCACATCCACATTCCCATCCGCATCCACATCCACATCCACATTCCCATCTGCATCCACATCCACATCCGTATCCACATTCCCATCGCATCCATATCCACCTCCGTATCCACATTCCCATCGCATCCATTTCCACATCCGTATCCACATTCCCATCCGCATCCATATTCATATTCACATCCATGTCCATATCCATTTCCACATCCACATTCACATGAGGAAACCAAGTCTTCAGTGACATTTGGCATCCAGACCATGGTCGCCCAGCTAGGAACCAAGAGTTGGTCTGAGTCTTTAAAACTCTTGGCTCCAAGCACCAATCTTTTCAACTTCTATCACACCATGTCTTAAATAAATGGGAGTTTTTAAAAAGAGGAGAAAAAAAAAGGAAAGGAATTTAAAAAAAGGAAGAAATTCAAGAAGGAGGAAGAACGAAAAAGAAAGAAATAAAGGACAAGAATTGTAATTTCTTTATGTGCTGTTCACAAAGCCTCACATTGGCTCAGAACTATCTCCATCTCTTTATGCTCCTGGTTTGGGTACGGGGAAGGGCAGGTGGGCAGGGCAAGGGTCTGCAAATTGCCAAGTCCCTGTGTGTTAAGCCTCTTCTATGGCTTTTCATTATATATATCATATTGCTTAGAATTCTTAGAAAGGTTTTGAAATGCCAGGCTCTTAAAATTAGGAAACATAATAGGATTATTTTTTGAGGAGAAGAATTAGGTAGTTTATATTGTTAACCATTTCTAGGAGGATATTCTAGGAGATATACTGTATTAATGCAGATTTAAACCAGATACATTTTAAGAGACACTCCTTCAACTTCTTTTTGTCTTTCTTTTCCTTTCTATTTTTAGATTCACTTGCAGCTTTTGTAACAGGACAGGGAGAAGTATATACTTGGACTACCAGGATGGAATAAAATGTATATCATTTTTACATCTGTTTTGAGAAGGCAGACATCAAATCCTTAATTTTAAAACAAATTATCAAATATTTCAAGAAGTTGATTAACCTCTTAAAATTTTAAGAATTGAATTGCTGTGAATGATTTGGCAGGATTTTTTTTTAAATGAGTTTATCTGATTTAAACAGAAGCTTTCCTTCTTCTGCTCATAAAAGCTTCCATATCTGCTCCATTTTACAACAATAATCTTCAGGGCGAGGCTTCAAGTTCTCCTAAATCTTTTTTTTTTCCAAATATGAAATTTGCAGAAGGGAGAAAGTGTACATATTTCTTTTTAAAAATTGAGTAATAATGCTCTAAAGAATGTATTTTAAGAGTGCCTTCTAGGCTGGAAGTTTGCAAAACATCAGCTGCTTATCCTTGTGTAGGGTTTTGTTTATGTCTTTCTTTTAAATCTATTTTTGGCCACCTGAATTTAGTACAGGTTGCTTAAAAAATCAAATGCAAATATAAAATTTACCTAGAATCTGCTTTAGAACGTGTGTTAAGCCGATTATAATTTTGTTTTTTGTTGTTGCTTTTAACTGTATGAATGATTTATACCATCTTGTGTTTTTGGTTTCCTATATGGTGGAGGAATGCCTTTCTGGTTCATTCCACTTATTCTCTCCTTTCTTCTCCACTATCTTTTTTTTTTTTTTAAAGATTTTATTTATTTATTTGACAGAGAGAAACACAGCTAGAGAGGGAACACAAGCAGGGGGAGTGAGAGAGGGAGAAGCAGGCTTCCCGATGAGCAGGGAGCCTGATGTGGGACTCGATCCCGGGTCTCCAGGATCACGACCTGAGCCGAAGGCAGTCACTTAACCAATTGAGCCATCCAGGCGCCACCTATCTCTTCTTTTTTCTTTTTCTTTTTTTTTTTTTTTAAGATTTTATTTATTTGACACAGAGAGAGAGATCACAGGTAGGTAGAGAAGCAGGCAGAGAGAGGGGGAAGCAGGCTCCCTGCTGAGCAGAGAGCCCGATGTGGGCCTCGATCCCAGGACCCTGAGATCATGATGTGAGCTGAAGGCAGAGGCTTAACCCACTGAGCCACGCAGGCGCCCTGTCTCTACTATCTTGTCTGTGCAGAATTACCCAACCCAGACTGCCATGCAAGGGGAAAACTCAAACCCTTTGGAATTTCGTTTTATTTTTCAAAAATAAAGTGTACTTTTTCAAAACTCCAATTTCTGCCTTAGAACAAATAGCAGAGTGAGTGTATTAGCTAAGAAGAGACTCTTCCTTAATTTTTGTCCCATTTATTGAAAATTCTAGTTTTTTTGCTGCGGGTTCTAATTTATTTTGCAATTCACACGGTGCACCGTAAACATAATGTAAAGTTTCAAATCTTAATTAACAGCTACAGGATAATGGCAGGCCAAGATTTTAGAGGCATTTAAGCTTGGCTCCAAGAAAATGAAGAGGCTTCCATGCAAGAAGCTGTGAACTTCTACCTCTTAAAATAATAAAACTCAGCGGTTCCAAGAATCATGGCTTTGCGCTCGATGCCAAGACCCGTACACCTGCCTGCTGAACTTCTATCGATCCAGCCTGCCTCTTGCAGGAACCCTGGCTAGAGCTGTTTTTTACTATGAAGAAGAAAAAAAAAATCCATGGCATTTCATCAAAGTTTGAGAAAACCCATCTTTAAATTCCATAGTGGTGGAGGTCTGGGCAGAGTCACATCCATCTTGAACCCACCCTGGTCCGACGATGGGAAGGACAGAGGGAATTTCCCAGACCTGCCCCTGGGGCAGAAGAGGCAGAGCCGCACCTGTCACGTAGGAGTGTTTGATGCGGTTCCTTACCTCCTTGCTCCTCAGTTTTCTCCTCTGTAAAACGGGATTGAGACTAGAACCACCCACAGGTGGGACACTGTGCTCTCCGAGCTGCACCCATGAGTGTAAATAGAGAACTGTTAAGTCTGGCTTATGCCCCACTTCAACCGACCTTAGACCTCTCTGGGCCTCAGTTTACCCATTATGTAAATGAAGGAGTTGAACTTCGGTCTCTGACATTTTCCTCAGGGTTGGAGGAGGGGACCAGAGCATCAGGAGGGCCAAATGGTCCAGGCCTCACATTTACTGATGGTCTCAAAGTAGACTTGAGTATTTCACCCAGCCGGTATCCGCAGTCAGTATGCAGTCATTTGCCTGAAATACACCATGGATATTTACCTATTATAAATCTTTTACTTTGGCAGCTAAGCAATTTCATCCCATTGCCCTATTTGTGTAGAAGTTTACCTGATTATTTGAGGTA
Organism: Spilogale gracilis; assembly: GCA_004023965.1. NCBI lineage: Eukaryota > Metazoa > Chordata > Mammalia > Carnivora > Mephitidae > Spilogale > Spilogale gracilis. The sequence continues at coordinate 3,350 of PITA01019832.1, forward strand.
CCTGTTGGGCATTCACAAATTTTAAAAAAGAAGTACTAAGAGCCTCAAAAAAATCCCCTCAAGCTCTTTCAGTTCTAGGAATCTATTTGCAAAGCAAAATGGTGCTTTTTGTTTGAAGCAAGCTCTTCACCCAATGCGAGGCTTGAACTCAGGACCCTGAGATCAAAAGTGGCATGCTACACCCACTGAGCTAGCCAGCCAGCCAGCCAGCCGACCCATCAAGGGGCATTTTTATGTCAATTCAGCTCATGCCCCTTCAAGCAAAAGCTAAGGGAAGCTGGCACTGTGCCGCGCTGGTCTGCGGGAGCCTGCACCCGGCAGGACGCCATGCGCACCCAGCAGCGTGCGGCTACCGCCAACCAGGACGCCCTCCGCCCCTGGGGCCCGGAGGGTTCGGTGGTGTGGCAAGGCAAGAGGGACAGGAGGGCGACCCGCTTTAAAAGCCCCTGCCTCCAGCCACTTGGTGCTGTGGATTCTTTGGGAATTCTCTGCCTTTGCAACCCTGAAGCTGAGGGGAAAAAGACTGGGCGAAAGTGGAGCGGCAAAGAGGCTGCAGCCCGGAGGGTTCGGTCTCCCGGGCTCCCGGGAGCAGGCCGGAGGGCGGGCGGGGCGAAGGGCTTCCGGTAGGCAAGCCCCCTGGATCGGAACGTTCATCTCATTCCGTGGCTGTGCACAACAAGAATAATACATTCAGAAAGAAAGAAAGAAAAACAACAACAACCTAGGAAGCCAAGCGGGACCGGACCCTGAGGACCCGGGTCAACCTTGCAGGGTGGGGACAGCCGGGCTGGGCCCGGGTGGCGCGCCCTCCCCTGAGCGGAAGAACGCAGGATTCGCGAGGCGCAGCGGGGGGACTGGCTTGGCTTCCCCGCCTCTGCTCCAGGGGCTGTGCCGCGTGGGGAGCGCGAGCAGCCGCCCCCAGAGGGGCCCAGTCCCCTGGACACCAGGCAGCCCTTCTCTTCCCCTGCAGGAGTTTGCAAAGGCGAACGAGTGCCAGGGCGCCTTACAGGTTGGGAGGTGACATCCCAGGGGCCGCGTGGGGACCTGCGCTGACAACCGGGATGCACGGACCCCACCCGCTCCGGCCCGCTGCCTTGGAAGCGCCCCTGCGCGCGCTTCTAAATCCGCTCAGATTGGAGAACTTCCCAACTAGGAATGTTTCTCGCTCTCTCAAAAGAGCAGCCTATTTTTTTTTCATGATTTTTTTTTTTATTGTTACTAAAAATTTTTTTCCAGTGTTTCAAGATTCATTCCCCATTCCCCACACCCAGTGCTCCACGCTTTAGGTGTCCCCAGTACCCACCACCAAGATCTCCCATCCCTCCACCCCCCTCCCTCCAAGTCCCTCAGTTTGTTTCTGTGTTCAAAGTCTCTCTTGTTTCGTTTCCCTCCCTAGATTACCCTAGTTCCCATTAAGAGCAGCCTATTTTAACCAGATCTTTTCTCCTCTCCACGACAATGCCGGTCTCCAGACCCGGAGTTGCAGGGGAGGTGGGGGTGGGGCGGGCGGAGGTCCGCCCTAGGGACTCGGCCACCGGGATACGCCCAGGTTGCCCCAGAACTACAGGCCTGTGCGCCTGGCTGGGGCGCAGCCGTGGCCAGAGGCTCAGGAGTCATTGTTTTGCTTTGTTTTGTTCTTTTTCTGAGCAAGGTGCGTTTTTTTATTCTACCGCGCGTTGAGCTGAATTCAGTACCATTCTTCACCCTTGTTGCGTTTCCTTTCTGAATCCGCCCTTCCGCCTTGCGCGCCCCTAATCTGCCCCCATTTCGGGCTCGCGGCCAGGCGCCGGGGTGAGCGCTAGGGGTTACAGGTTCATTTGGCTTTCTGGACGCCGCAGGGACGACCAGGCCCGTCGTAGGGGGAGACCACAAGGTGCAAGCGTCTCGAGATCACGATCTGCCAGCTCCTCTTCGTCGACTTTATCTCGGGGCAACCTCAGCTTCCTGCCTTTCCACCCACTCCCTGCAACTGGTGTGGGTTTCATTTCAGGGTAAAGTGAATTAAATTCTCCCTTGTTTCTCTAAATCTGGGAGGTGTGCCTAAGCAGGGGAGGAAGTTGTTGGCCAGGACTTATTTCACCCTGGCCAGCATCACTTGGAGAGAAAGGTCAGTGTCCTGGATCCTCAGAATGCCCTTCCACGATGCCTGCACCCGTACTGGCTTATTTAGCCCGATGATCCCCGGAGGCCCCAGAGCTTTCTTCCTGGTACTAAGTTCTACAGTTGCAGAGGGCCTCCTGTGATTCCAACAATGAACCAGGCCCTCCATCCCAAGCCACCTCCTGCTTGTCCACAAGGTCGGGCTTCCTAGCCAAACAGACAAAATGGGCCCTTGGGATCCTTAGAGAATGTAGGATAGAAAGAGTTTTAAGGCTGTTTACTCTAGCTCGAACCCCTCCATAGGCTCTCTCCCAAATCCCCTGCCAGGCTCACCCTCCCCCAGGTCAAAACTCCTGGGTTAGTAATCTCCCACTTCAGTGTGACTTTTTAGGCAAATTCCTTAAATTTTCTTGTCTGTGTTTTCTTTTCTATGAAACTGAAACACACATACACACACACAGCAACAACAACAGCACTACACACTTACATTGGCCGCTGGGTTGTGTTGAGGGCAATATGTTTGTAAGCACTTTGAAAAACGGGAAATCATCCAATTTTAAGGGATTCAGACAGGGCCGGCTCTGACGCATATAAGTGTGCAATACATGTGGAAGAATGAAGGGGTCTCACTAAACAGCCAAAATTAGATTAAAAATGAAAAGCCGAAACCCCACCGTGCCCAGTTCAAAGTTACCTGTATTCTTGGCAGAGTTTTAACTCTGTTCTGTTCTTTTCAGAACCTGCTTCTACAAGGAAGTCCGAGGCCAAGGAAGCTTTACTGAGGCTGGTGGTGGAACGGGGTGCACATCCCCATATATATCGCAGTTCCCCAAGAACTTATAGTCTCACGCTGAAAGGCATGGCACATCGGGGTGGGGGGGGGAAGCAGACGCACCTACAGCTCTTGGCTGGCTGAACCATTTTGTGCATGTTACTGTGCCTTTTCTCGTCTCTACAGCAGGGCTGAGCGTGCCTGTGTCCTGTGCTGGAAACACCAGACAGGACTTGCCAGGACTCTTATGTTGCTGAGCCCTCAGCCGCTCTGACAAGCACAGGGCCGAAGGTGGGGCTGTGTGGACGGTCTTATTTGAGGTACCTCCTGTTAAGGGCAGTTGAGATAGGAGAAACTGAGCCGCGGTGTGTTAATAGAGCTTGGCCGCTGAGTTAGGCGGTGGAGCTGGGATTCCAAGCCAGGCTATCTGAGTCCCGAGCCTGCACTTGGAACTTCTTGGCACCCGCCAGCATCCCGTGGAAGGAGGCACTTCTTGCTGTTTGAAGGAAGATCCAGCTTGTCCCAGCCCTACCACCTGCTGGCCTCCTTCATGAGTTGACTTTAGTTTTGAGGATGGTGGGGAAAGTCTGGGGCATCCGTCACCGGAAGCACTTTTTATTAGAGATGAAGTCTTCCAAGCTTGCACTTGCTACTTTGAAACTCTTTGGATGGTAATGAATATGGATGGGGGGTAGTTGTCCATGAATATGGAGGAGAAGGTGCGTGGCGGCTGGATTACTATTTAACATTAGCTGCGGGTAACCTTTCCTCGGGTCTGACTTCCCCGCAGTATTATCCCGACAAGGGTCAGCCCCCGATGCCTTTTTGCAAAATATGATTAGTCACTTCTTGCCACATGCGACTGCCCCTGGACCTTATTTGCCATCCTATATAATTATTAGAAGAATCTTATAATTTTATTTGAAATTCTAAGTTGACACGGATGTCAAAGTGCCGTGACACAACATTGTGTGTAATTTCTCTTTTGTTAGCCTCATTTGGGCTCCTGAAGAATTACACTCAAAGGGAACATCGGCTCCATTCACTTCCTCGTTGCCACAGTTCCCTGCTGGACCTCTTTGTTGTCGCCTGGAGGAATTGCTTCAAAAAGCAATGCCTGACCCCTCAAAGGTACAAGGGATGGCTTGTTTAACTGGCTTTTCCAGCGCATGAACCATAGGCTGTGGGTTTTTTGGAATTTTCTCTATGTATTTGCTGTTCCCTCTGTCCGGAATGCTTTTCCTTCCTCTTCGTCTGCTTGGCGAACTTCTGTCGATCCTCTAACACTCAGCTCAAGCCTTCTGTTTTGCAGCCCTCCTTGACCCCCAGAAGATGGCTTCAACGCCCCCTCCACACTCCTGTACCCTTTCTGTCACAGCACTATTGCCTTTGGCTGCGTCCAGATTTTTTTTTTAAGATTATATTTATTTACTTGACAGAGAGAGCACAAGCACGGGGAGGAGCAGCGGGAGGGGAAGAAGCAGGCTCCCCATGGGCAGGCTCCATCCTGGGATCTTGACCTGGGCCAGAGGCAGAGACTTGACTGGCCAAGCCACCCAGGTGTCCCTGCATCCAAGCTGCTGTTGAATAGTGGTTGTCTGGTGTGTGTGTGTGTGTGTGTGTGTGTGTGTGTGGTTACAAATAGGGGCTCTGCAGTTCGACTTCACGTGTCGACCCTTCCCTCACTTCCGAACCCTGTGACCTCATTTCTGTCGGGGGCTGACTCCTGGATCGAGAACATTGAGTGAGTTGTGTTGCTCAGACGGCTTTGCCTTGCCGTGGGCACTCGGGAGGCACTCAGTGTCACTATCCCGTTGTCTGTCTTTCTCAGGAGCTGTGAGCTTCCAGGGGCAGTGCGAGAGACCTTTGTGTTTGCTCCCAATCCCTTGACCGTAGTTGGTGCTATATTCCCAGCACTGGGTATAGGAGATGTGCTCAGTTCCTGTTTCTATAAAGAATGAGAGAGGCAGCTCGCTGCTGGAGCCGTCAGATGTCCGCTGTCATCCTTGCTCCTCAGCCCTGTGTTAGGAGAACACCTCCTTCACGCAGGCCTTGTGCAGAGCCCAGCAGTGGGCTAAAAAGGGCAGAAGCCTTTCCACCTAATTCACGATGGAGTCGGGGTGACAACGAGCGTGTGGGCCGCATGACATGTTGGGTCAAGAGAGAAGTAAGTCTGGGAGTCTTCTCACTGCAGGGTGAGGTTAGCCATTCCTGGAGGCTAGAAGCTCGAGAACTTTAAGCAGAAGGATGGGGGAGGGTGTTCACTGGCACAGGCTTCTTCCAGATCTGCACGGGGTCATATGTTTTTAAATTTATTTTCCTAGGGGCACCAGGGTGACTCAGCGGATTAAGTGTCTTGATTTCTGCTCAGGTCATGATCTCAGGGTGGTGAGATCGAGCTTTGTGTCGGGCCCCATACACCCTGAGAGAGGAGTCCTCTTAATAAGATTCTCTCTCTATCTCTTCCCCTGCCCTCTCCCCTTACATGATCTTTCTTTCTCTCTTTCTCAGAAAATTAATAAATACATAAACAAAATACAATAATTCATTTTCCTATGACCTCCACCTCCCTACTTTAGGCTTCAGGCTTCATAATGGCTGGATCTGCCTCCGTGTGCCACTCTGGGGCTTAAATATATTTCTTGACCACCCCCCATGCTGTCAGTTGAACAGGGAGCACCTACTATGAGCCACACATTGTGTAAGTTTGTACCAAGTGGCCAGACTTCTAGCATGGGATGCAACCCTCTTCATAACCTGACCAGGTCCCACCTTTAGCCCTATAGCTCCCTGGAGCCCAGCTGGAATCTTACTCTTTCCTGAATGCAATGTGCACTGATTGTCTCTACGTTGTCCCCTGGGCTTTGCTCTCCATTGCCACTGGCTTCCCCCACCCCGTCTGCCTGCCACCGCCTTGCCTTCAAATGCCCCTTCTTCCCAAGTTCCCCCGCAAACTGATGCCATCCCCACACACTGTTCCCTGGCGCACCGCTCAGCCCACTTTGGCCATCTTCACGTGGGTTTAGACTTTGCCCTCAAGGCTCTGTCTTCCCCATGCGACCATGAGCACTTCGCTGGGAGGACTCCGTCTTATTCCCATTCATACTGCTGAATGTTGAGGCTGATGTGTGTTAACTCCCTTGGTCTCCTCATCTTTCTGGGGTGCGGGTGGAGAAGGGATGATGGAGGAAGCAGTGAGGAGGAGGTGAGGAGGGAGGGAGAAAGGGGGAGAGGAAGAGTGGGATTTTTGCATTTTAACAAATGAGTGCTAGAAATAAAAGATGGTATAGTTTTGGGGGAGAAAGAGATTATTTGGGCTGGATTGAGAAGGGTCCTCAGCTTGACTCTGAAGGCTAAGGAGGCAGCTCCAACTTGAAAGTGACCGGGAGAGCTGGAGGGGCTGCGATTTTGTGTTTATGACAAGGCATCTGTTTTTCAGTTTTGTGCGCACCCTGGTTTATGTGGGGAGTGTTAAAAAAGTAAAATAAAATGGAAATGATTATCATTCACAAGCAAATCCAAGTGTTTACATTTTAAGCAACCACTCCTAGAAACAATGGCTCTTTGTGTTCAAAAATCACGTATTGCTAATATCAATCGCATGTTGAAAGGAGTCTCCACTAAAATTCTTGCTGTAGATCAGAAGCTGGCAAATAAAAAAACAATTCTTTTCTGTTCTTTAGGAGCCATATTCTGCCGTAATCATTTGAGCAGATAGCATATAAGTTAAATTTTCTTTGATACTGGCATGTGACATTGCAAAAATCAAACACATTGTTTTTTGACAAGGTTTGAGGACTAGAATTTAGAAAAGCACTTGGTACGGGAAATGACTGAATTAATACCATTGAAATCGTGGTTATAAAGATTGATAAGGAAGGTTCATTCACTAAAAAATATAATGGCAGATTTAATAATGATGGCATTCATCATCTGTCAAAGGCACTTATTAAGCACCCACAGGTACTTGGCAGTCTGGCGTGCTCCACGAAGTTACACAGACGCTGTCCCTATTCATCGGAGAGCTTGCCATTGTACGCCTCCTTTGTTGGGAGCACAACTTCCCCACTTGTCACTGGTGCCGGAAAGACACTCCTTGTCATTATTTATGCTGTCTGGGTTTCTGATTTTCGGGCGGGTGGAGCAAGGACTTTTTTGTCGTTTCTTTTAATTACACCGCACGAGGTGGCATTCCAACCCCGGGAGATGTCACCTGTCTGTGGGCAAGCTTGCAGGTGGGAATGACCCGTGCATGTGTTCGCAGCATCTGCAGGAAGTGGGTGGGCCTCGTGGGACGTTTTGTTACCCTACGAGCACCCACAGGGCTGTGCCTGCACCTCTGTTGAGCAAGTGTTCCTGCCCGTTCTGCCCATCTCAGTCTAGACGGCGAGCGAGCTGAGGGCACGGGTCCCCCTGCTGCGAGCACTCGGGGCCCTGGCCGCCTGTGCCACCTCGCCGGAGATCAGCAGTGTGGTTGACTACCAAATGAGGCCACAAAAGAGTCCACAAAGCAGTAGAAGGTCTGTGGTAGGTCTTACCCAGAGTTTGTTATGCTCAACGCGTGACATTTTTGTCCTGGCTGCCTGGGCACACCGGGATACACGAGGTTGCCTCTCTGCACCCCGGGGGGGGGAGGGGGCGCAGCTCCTTCTAGTAACTGAAAGTGGGCCCCCAGGCATGCTGAAAATAAGGGCTGGGAAAGCTCTCCTCAAGCTTCCTCCCAGGAAGGGAGTTGTCAGCTGGCGTTCCGTGGGGGGCAATGGCCTATGCCCGTGAGCTCCAAATCATAGGCAGCAGCAAGGAAAATGCATCCAGTTCAAAATTTTTTAAAAAATACCATGCTCAAGGAGGAAAAAATGGCCGATGCTGAGCTTTCATTTCCTGCGATATCCTTGAGTTGTAGAGATTTTGATGTAAAAAAGAAATCAAAGTTCAGACCACTTTTGTAGTTTTTGAAACTCTTGGTGAAGTGGCTAGCCATCCTGCCCAAATATGCTAAGAGCTGAGTTATGTGCACTCCAGATGTTTTCAAGATAATGTTTGTTCTTCTGGATTAATTTGTAGGCTTTTTGGTGGGACAGCGGAATTAGTAACACAGCGGGTTTCCTTTATCACCTTGGCCAGTGGGAAGCTCAGATATCCATGCTGTCACTGAAGGAGGGAGTTTCCTGGCACATTACTTTTTCCTAGAAGCAGAAATTTTATACTCTCTTTTAATTTGTTTTGTTCCATTCCATGTGTATATTTTTATTACAAACAGCTTCAAATCATTTTCAGAGTGAAATATGTATTTTTATATTTATATATGTATAACTGTTAACTATACATAGTACATGGTTATGTGTGTTTTTATGCATATGCATTATATACGCATGCACACATGAATATATGCACATGCAGATACAAGAATCATCCCCGCATCCCCTCAACAGCATTTATGGTTGCCCGGTACTATTTGGGACATGGAGGAGCCCGGCCCCACCCAGGGGAGCTTCCTTCTTTTATGTGGCTCACCTGCTGAAGAAGCCAGACTAGGGTGAAAATGACATGATGTGCAGCTATGCTTTGGAACAGAGGGGAGGGAAGGATGCTTTGTCTGAACTCTGTGGTTCCCCTCAGCTTTGGCCTCGAACCCATCCCACACCTCTGTGCTAGCCCGCGCGCCCCTGCTACGGTCGTGGCCACCCTGTTCACGCACATCCCCAACCATTTCTCCCCTCGTTGCTCTTCCTCCATTCTTCTTTATATTTGTTATTCCCCCTAAAATGTGGTTTTATCTCTTAAGCTTCGTGCCATGGGACACGCCCCCTCCACCGTGATCATCCTAGGAATGCTGGTCATAAGTGGCGCTCACTCTCAGCTTCTGGCTTTGTGTGTATTATCTCATTTAACCCTAGGGGGTAGTCATAGTGAAAATTCCCACGTGACAGGGAGGGAACTGATGCTCATGGCTGAAGCCACCTGCCTAGCCCCCCCTGTCACGTCAGCCATCACCTTGGACTCCAAGCTCATGGCCTCAGCTCTCCCAATGTTCGGGGTTTTGCTGCTTCGTGGCTTTCCGGCATGTGGTTCTCAGCCCTGGCTCTGAGATTATTCCTGTGTGTCTCCTGCATTTCCCTTGAAGGAAATTCACTGCTCTGTTCAGTGAATCCTTTTGGTGTTCTGGGCAGAGATCTTCCTGGCACTGGTGAAAGATGCAGGCAGCTGCTGGCATGGCACACACACTACATCAGAGTGGTGATGGCCAGACTCTGCCTGTAATTCCAGGCACCAGATGTCTCAAGGGGCAGAGCTGTCCCCGAGCAGGTTCAGAGGAGTAGGTCATATGAGCTGATCAAGTGCTGGGTGGTGAGGTAGAGGTGGGGATCCAGGCATTCAATGGGAGGGTGGTGGTCTCCCAGGCCACTCCCCAGGAACAATGCATGGTTCCTCCATGAAGATTTGGCTCCAACCCACCCTCATATTCACTCTCTCCCCAGATTCCTGCAGCAGTCCTTGAGAACCAGCAATGACAGTGGGGTGTTACTGCTCAGATGCCTTTCGGTTGCAAGCAACAGAAACCAACTCAAGTGGTGTCACCACCAACTAGTCCCCTTTGCCTCCTGGGTACTTGCCTTGACTCGCTTGGCTTGTCGTTTCCTTACACGTGGCAGGAGGCACCTGTGCTATGTCCTTCCTACTGCGGTGAGTATCACACTGAGCCCAGAGAAGATGCTCAGTAAATTCCTTGACCCCTTTCTAGGAGCTTGGGATTCACCAGTGACTAAAACAAGTTCTGCCTTCCTAGAACTTGCATCCTTCAGAGGAAGGGACAATAAATGACATGCATGGTAAATCGGATCGTGTAGTGTGTTAGGAAAAAGGCAAGTCAGAACGGGGTAAGGAGGGGAGAATCCTGGTGGGGGAAGGGGTCAGGGGAGGGAGTTAGATCACAGTATCAAAGAGTAGAGTAGGGGAAGTCCTCAGAGAAAGGAAGGGAGACATATGGTGCTATGCGTGGGAGCCACGTGGTTATCTAGGGGAAGAACCTTCTAGAAGGACCAGCTATGGTCCTTCTGTCTAGGAGGACACACAGGCCATGAGTCCAGAGTGTGCTGGGAATGTCTGAGGACCATCAAGGAGGCTGCCGTGGCCGGGGCCCAACATTTAATTTTTCCTTGAGCATGGATGGAAGATTCCTTTTTGGGTGCACACTTCTGCTCAACGTTGGCTTGTCTCGCACTTTGGAGAGGTCAGCCCGAGAGTGAAGGCTTCATCTTTCACTTGTTCTGTCTTTCAAAGAGGGACACCCATCAGGGTTCTGGTCGTGTGTGTTCCGGGGAATGCTTTTTTTTTTTTTTTTTTTTTTTTTTAAAGCCCAGCCCAGGGAGCTGCTTCTGTTTGTAGATAAATTTCAAAAACATCGTCTTCCAGCTGCTGTGTCTCCACAGCACATTTTGGATGCCTGACATTTAAAATCCTGGAAACGAAGCCTCCAGTGTCTCATATCTCTTTGGAAATGATGAATTTCAAATGAACGCAAGTTAATGTAGTGCTTGTGAAGGGCGCCAGACAAGCCGTGTTCAAAACTGTAGACTCTCAACAAAACAGGTCCAGCAGGGCCGCTCTCGGCAGATGGCTCTGCCCTCCCAACCTTGCACGAGCCTAGACGTCGCCTCTCAGCGTGAGGAGGTAGTTCCTGTTTACTTCCCGTTCACTATCTCGCCTGTGGGTGACCACGCCATTCCCAGGAAATTGTCTCACCTTGTGCAAGTTAGTAATTGGATAAGTAACCAAGTTTTGATTTTAATTGGGATTTCTGGTGTTGGGCAGAGGCTTTCAGGGACACCTGGGGGGTCTGGGTGCAGCTTGTGGCTCACGTCTGTCTACTTCTTTGTTTGGCCTCATGGTCCAGACCCCTTGAACAACTATTAGGTGTAGACAAGTGTCTCTCAGCAGTGAAGCTCATCAGTAGTGATCTCAGTCCTTGGCATTTGGGGGTGGACAGTTCTCTGCTTGAGGGGCAGTCTTGCCAACTGGAGAATGGTAAGCCACATCCCTGGCTTTTTCCCGCCACATGTTACCGGACCCCGTTTTTTTAAAAAATACTTTTGCAAACGTCATGCTGTCGCCACAACAATTCAACTGGGACAGGGATTATGGCTCACAACAGTGAAGATGGGAAAATACACTCTTTCTCTTCTTATTCTAAGAGTAACACGTGTTTATTGTAAGACTTGGGAGCAGAGCACACCACAAAACTGGAATTCGTCTGTGTTCTCACCAGCCATCAACAAACTGCCGTGTTAGGGATTCAGTCTTTTTTTTTTTTTTTTTTTTAAGATTTTATTCATTTATTTGACAGAGAGAAACACGGCGAGAGAAGGAACACAAGCAGGGGGAGTGAGAGAGGGAGAAGCAGGCTTCCTGCCGAGCAGGGAGCCCGACGCGGGGCTTGATCCCGGAACTCTAGGATCATGACCTGAGCCGAAGGCAGACGGTTAAGGACTGAGCCACCCAGGTGCCCCGAGATCTAGTCTTTTTTATTCATGCATCTAGGTGAGTAGCAATGCATACACTTTTGTTACTAAAACAAGATCATGTTTTTATACTGTGTCCTAACACAGGGATGGAGCAAAACATCCTACATTTGTATAGGAAAGTCCTCCAAGCAAAGAATTATCAGCTCAGATTGCCTTTGGTACTAAGGTTGAGAAACAGTCATGTACAGCTAGCGTTTGTTGGAGGGGCCGTGGAGCCCGTCATGTGTCACACGTGAGGAACCTTGTGGCATCCTCAGGGAGCCCTATGAAATAGATATTATTGGCATCCCCGCATTACTGATGAATTAGCATAGTACTCCTATATTCCCCTTCTGCCTTTGAATTTTTTTTTATTAAGCGTGTTTCCTTCATCACATCGGTATGGTCAGGTGGAACACTGTCTACTCTCACAGGACTACTGATGGGCTTTGTTAGTCTTGGGCAGATCAGTTAAACACTGAATTTGAGGAATTTCCATCTGTAAAATGGGCACAAAGAAAACCTCAAGGATTAACGTGGGGGCTGAACTCATTAACATGTTTGGAAGCCTTTAACACCTATCCGCAGGGCGCTTGATAGATCTGAGGCAGGACCATATCTCCACATCCTTGGAAAGGAAAGGATCTGATGCCTGATTTTTGAAGAGTCAGAAGAATGTGCACATCTCATTCTCTTAAAGCTCACAATCGTGCGAGCGAGATGCTGGTCAGCAGAATGATGTCTCTTGAGCATTTCAAAGAACAGTCCTTGCCAGAAATCTTCCCTATGCCTGGTGCCTTGAAATATTTTAGGAGCCGTCTGATTTCTGAGGCAGAATAAAGCCGAAGAGAGGTAGCATCCAAAATAGCACATTAAAAAAAAAAAAAAGTCTGAGCAGGGGCATTTGCAGTATGGAAGCAGAATGTTAATTGAAATCTGACTTTGCCAACAGGAGCTTTGGAAAGAGCCCAATCAGGATTAGACTAATTAAGACATCTTTAAAATTGAACAGGTTGGACAGTCTTAAAGAAGAATTGAACCAAATGAAAACTATATGCTAAGGAATGTGACTCTGGAGGCTTGAAAAAGGAAAACAAACAAACCTGAAAATACTTATGGGGAAGTGAAAGGAAGGCAGCCGGGATCCTGGCTCTGTGGACTGGAGCGAATCACAGGTGCCAAACTGGGAACTACGTTTTCTAACACGTCTCTGACATTGGCCCGTTGCTTTCATTGTTCGGCCGCTGGGCCGTGCACACTACCTTGCAGAGAAGGTGGTCTTCTGTTTTTTAGGTCGCACCAAACGTGGAAACCGAAAACATCCAAACAGAACCCATTTTTATCGTGCAACATTGTGTAATTTTTAAGATGTGTTCGTGCGGCTTATCTCCGGCTTCACCTCCTTTGTTTCCCACCGAGCCAATCAAGAAGTCTTTATTTTAATGTGTTGCTAAATAAAGTAGTCATTCTACCAAAAGCACAGATAAGACGCCTAATTTTTAACGTTGTGCTAAGCACTGAGCTAGCCTGACAGCCTATATTTAGGATAATGATTTATTTGCTCTTTGGGAAAGCTAACAATTTACTGTAAGATTTTGGATACAAAAGGTGAGGTTATACCCAACTACACAATATAATCAATAGTGTTGCTCAGTACATCGGAAGATTCCAGTCCTACCGAAAAATATTTTGACAAGACTTCAAACAGTTAAAACTTCATCGTATTTGCTCATTATTGGAAACAGTGGTGTGTGTGTGCCGACTGCATCACAATAAATATTTCTGTGATCAGGAAACTTGTTATAGTCCAACAGCAAGTTTGCTCAAGCCTTAAATTATTTTTCATAATCTGTAAATAATGTTGACATTACTTTGGCATTATAATAAATATTAAGGCTATTTGGAAGTGAATATGCTAGCTAGATGCCTGCCTAACAAGCAAACTTATTTATATTATTGGCACATAGGATCAGAAACATCACAGGCTTCTGCATTTGGCAAACCAGGCTGTCATACTTCGTATTATCATTACATTTGTTTGGGGGTTCAAAAGTCATATAATTAATGCACTAATAAACTGTTTTGTGGAGCTGTTTTTCAGAAGCACATCACCAAATGCTTTTTAAATAACATAATAACCCAAGTCTTGTTCACAATAAATAGCAGTCGATAATAAAACAGTTAACTGAATGGTTTAACCACTTTTATTAACAACAAGTAATGTGACTTTAGAACATGGGGAGGAATAAACAAGGGAGAAAATTGAAGTTTTCAGAGTAATTTTTGCAGGCAAATGGATTGTGATTTGTGGGAAAGATATAGAAAATGAAATCTAGATGCTTGTGGTTACAGGCAGGGATTTTTCTACTGGCCATGGTGCAGCTCTTCTGTACAAAATCAGAAGAGGAAGGAAGGAGGTCCTAGTAGAAGGAATAAAAAGATTCCCATAGAAATGTGGTTTTTAATATCGGAAGAACTGCCCCTGTTCCCATTGTACCACTTTCGTTAAACGGATCACACCCTCCACCCATCTTGGGGCAAAACCACTGGGTTGGGGCAATCACGTGCCCCACGCGTGAGAGATATGGGGTGGTGGGCTCTGGCATGGCCCCTGAGTTCTGGGTTTCCATGGCTTTTCTAGAAAATGTGGGCAGCCTTCCTAGGCTCTGCAGATGCCAACTGGGCATCAATTGTCCCACATTTTTCTCCTCTAATAAACTGAGTGGAGGTCTATGTGCATATTTGAAGTCAAATCAAATTAGAGGAATTAGCAATATGGTGTTTTTTTGTTTTTTTTTTTTTTGAATAGTAGACTTAAACAGGAGAAGCAAATACTTACTTTTGGGTCAGACTGTGTTGAGGGCTGAGTGCCCCACCAGCGAGCTGCCACCTGCAGGAAGCTCCTGGGAGACCATCATGAGCCCCACCTGGTCCCCTCATGGGTCGGACACCTGGGGACTCCGGGACACCACTGATCATTTAGTGAAACTCCACTGAGCATTCACTGGGTACAAGGCCCTCTGCATTTTGCTGTTTCACACTTCCTGGTTTGTAAATTTCATTCCTGGTCTCATTGTGTCCACACCAAGTGTCTTGCTTTCTCTCTTTCTCTAACATACTTGGTCCTGTTCTCCAGGAGATCTTATCTGTCCTGCCTTGAACATACCTGTGCTTCCTACTTCCTGGAGCTCTTCTTCAGCATCGCCTTCCCAGGAAGGTTTTCCCCGATGCCCTCAGGGCACGCTCACCCACCCTGTTCTCTCCAAGCTCTCCGGCTTTGCTTTGCTCTGCTTCCCATGTGTGTCACCTCCTGTGGTCTCAGGCCACGCCCCTGCGTGTCTGTACTTACCGTCACTCTCCTCCTGCTCCGGTGTCGGCTCCATGGGACCTCACTCTTCTGTCCACTGCTGTATGCCTTGCACCTGGTACACAGCGGGTGCTCAATACATGTTACTGGAGTACACCATAGGGAAGACTAGGGAGATACTATTCCTATGTTACATATAAAGAAACTAAGGTCCAGAGAACCCTGTCATCAGGACACCACAGCAAAGCAGTGACCAAGCCTGTCCTCTGTCCCCAGCTCCAGTCTCCAGCCTGTCAGTCTGGCTTCCAGTTACCCAGAGCACATGGGGTGCAGCTCACTCGGTGCTCTCTCCCCCCTCTGTGCTTATCATTTACAGGTGTATGTTGGTGACATGGGTGAGTCTGAATTCCTGCGGCCAATGAGGTCATTTTTAATTTCTCCATCCTCACAGTTAGAAGTGATCTTACAGGGACACCTGAGGGGCTCAGTCAGTTAAGCATCTGACTCTTGGTGTCACCTCCTGTGGTCTCAGGTCATGATCTCACGGTCATGGGATCGGGCCCCACATCGGGCTCTGTGGTCAGCACAGTCTGCTTGAGATTCTCTTTCCCTCTCCTTCTGCCCCCCCACCCGCCACACTCTCTCTCCCTCCCTGTCTTTCAAATAAATAAGGACTTTTTTTTTTTTTTTTTAAGATGTAACCTTGCAGTTGGACCTAATAATGTAGATGTTGTCTGTGGTTGGTGAATATGTTTGCGTCATTAATGGCTGGCAGAGGGACACCCCCACCACCATGCTCTCTCTGCAACAGGTTTTGCTGACCACTGGACTCTGGGCTCTCGGTAGGGTGGGATTAGGAGCAAGGAAGGAGGGGTGCACAGAAAGGAAAAGACTGAAATCCGAGGAGACAGGGCCAGGAGGGAAGGACAGGGCTAGGTGGGAGAAGGGAAGGACAGGGCTAGGTGGGAGAAGGGAAGGACAGGGCTAGGTGGGAGAAGATGGGACACAAGAGGAACTGCATCCAACGGGGATCAAGTGGGAAGAGTCCATGGACCCTTGTGATTCTAGAAAAATAATGGATCCTGCGGAAGTTTCCAGACTAGCTCAGCTCTCTGCTTTTGACTACGGGATGATTCTTTTAATTCTTATATTTCTAAGCAATATCTATTTTTGTTATTGGAACAAAACTAGAAAACATTTATTGTAGAATCAAAAAAAAATACAGGAAAGTCTAAGACAACAATTAAAATTATCTGTAAACTCATCACCCGGAGAAAATTATTAACATTCCGATGTGTTCCTTCTAAGTAGTTTTCTTGCTGTGTTCATATATAATTTTTACACATGTGTGTTTGGTTTTTTGCGTTTAATATTAAGTCATGAGCATTTCCCCCCTCTCAGTAGATATTCATTAAAATATAATTTTAATGACAGTTTGAAGTCCCTGGGTTGGCCTTTCATAATTTAATAAACCATCTTTCAATATGTAGATGGCTTCCCATTTTTCATGATTATAAAAATGCTGAGGGAAATGTTATTATTTGATACATTGATGGGAAGCCACATCTGTGACTATCTCTTGGGTGTAGATTCCCAGGAGTGGAGCTCCCCTGTACAAAGGCATGAGTTTAACCCTGCTGTCAAAGGGTTGTGAGCCTCAGTTTCCCTCTTGCCCTTCTGACAAGGCTGTCTTGAAAATAGAATTAAATGCCGTCCACATGAATTCTCCGTTGTTCTCCCACTGCTGTGATAGGCAACTTTATCATTATTCCCGTGCACCCCGAATAAGGCCCTCCAGCTACCGAAAATCTGGACAAGTTTTCTCCCCTTTTCTTAAGAACACCTCTGCTACACCTATGCGTGACACAAAACACAATTTAAAAAGATTTTCATCTGCTTTAGGAATTTTAAATCTAAATGCGTATTTTAGAAACTGCTGTAAATTTCGCTAAGCTACAATGTTTTCCTTCGAAGTCTAGGACATATGGTTAGTCTTCCAGTGTTACTAGTAACAAAGTCCTGAAAATATTAACTATTTCATTCTTCCGAGGATAGTGTAAAATTATCCTTTATTTTCTTTTTTGCCTCCCACACTTTGGTTTTAACAAAAAACGAGACATTCCTATTATAAGTAATTACAGCCCTTCTGTTACAGTCTTTCAGAGCTATAAAATTAGCTATTGTACTAAATAATTAGCACATGCCATTCAGAATATCCTAAAAATTATACGCAACATCAAGCAGGAACTATACACTGACACTTGGCCACGTTCTCTAGAAAACTGCTCAGTGAAAATTAAGTATTGGCAACAGGTGCCTTGAAAACAATTTATTAATTGTAAAAAAAAAAAGATGAAACATTTGAATGACGGCATGTGAAAACGTTTTCAAGTCTGGGATTGTCTGAACTCTGACTTCTTAAACACAGTCTTGCTGGTTCACACAGTAATTGTATCCTTGAGGATAATTCCACCAGTGACGTTCTCAGCAGCTGATTTCAAGCTTATGCACAGCCAGCAGAGCCTCCCCCAGGTCTGAGGAGGTCACCCAGGGAAGACGGGACCCCTGAAAGGTAGCTAGCCCCAATGCACAGGCACTGCCCCCCAGAAGACAGTCGATCCTCTGCTTTGCTCCTCCTGAAGTCACTGAGGATTCTATTTATACTAATTTTTTTAAAAATACTTACTCAAAAGTGGCTGTTTTGAAGGGTTTAGTGGCTTTGCAGTTAGATAAGTTAGATGAGGACCTTGACAATTTTTACAAACTGAAGATGGACAAAATGTGATTTATTTTGTACGGTCAGGATCTATTTCCAGGCCCTCTACCTGAGGGCACATGGCTTATTGAGATCGTGTGTTTTGGAAGTCTCCTACAGAATATCACATCATAATTTGGGCTATTTGAAATGATTTCGCTCGAATTAGGGAACAGCTTGATCTCTACAATTTTTTTTTTAGAGTTAAGTAATTAATTAATCAATTTTTAGAGCATGAATGGAGGGAGGGGCAGAGGGAGAGTGAATCTCAGGCAGACTCCCTGCCGAACTTGGAGCTGGACACGGGGTTCCATCTCATGACCCCGAGATCATGACCTGAACCGAAATCAAGAACCGGATGCTTAATGGACTGAGCCTCCCGGATTTGCTTTATTGTAGCATAGAGATAGAAATGGGTCATGAACTGACATTGAGGCTTGGTACAGTTTAATAAAGGAGAGAGACTTCTACGCTTAAAATAGGGATAAAGGCAAGGGACATTAAAAGTAAAACAATACTATTACCCCCATGAGGTGATAGGCCATATTAACATTAGACAAAATAAACAAGCTTTCAGAGTGATATAATGGTTTTAGATATAATATTTTGAGATATAGAATATAATGTGGATCCAGGATTTGAAATGTGAAGGAAAAACTTTATATTACAGTTTTTTCTAATTGGCAAACCCACAGGAACCCTCTTGGCTCTGTCCCCCTTGATCATTGATCCAGGAGGGAAATTGAAGATGTGTGTAATTGACCAGCTGGATGGAATGGACACATTCAGAGCTGGGTACCAATGTCTGCCCAGATCAAAGAACACACATTGTTTCAAAGTTTCAAAATTTACTGCATGTATACGGATGATTCTCAAAGCCGGTCGCAGGCTGGAATCACTGGGGGGTGGGGTGGGGTGGGGGGCAGGGGGTTGAAAGCAAGTGATACCAGGTTTTCAGCTGTACCTGGAGAGGAATCCGTTCCAGGCAACAGGACCTTGCGGACCTACCTCGGTGCGCCGTCCAGCTCGAGAGCTGAATTCAGAGGACCACTCCCGACAGGCCACTGTCTCTGGACCAGATTGCAGTAACTGGAGACATCAGTACCAAAAATATAACCAGAGTAAGTCATATATTCGGAATTTTAAAGTTATACTTCTGGAACGTGTGAGTAGTTGAGTTGGTTAAGTGCCAGCCTTGGGCTCCAGTCATGATCTCAGGGTCCTGGGATGGAACCCGGTGTCATGCTCTGGGCTCAGTGGGGAGTCTGCTTCTCCTTCTCCCGGTGTTGCTCCCCCTGTTTGTGTGTTCTCATGCTCTTTCTCTTTGTTAAATAAATAAACAAAATATTTTTAAGAATAAAATAAAATGACACTTCCAAACAATTCATGGAACAATAAATAAATACTTAAAACTGTTGGTAAGTGAATGTATACATATCATGGCGCCTGGATGCATCTAAAACAGTAAAAAGAGGGAAATCTGCTTAAATTGGGAAGGAAAAAGACTGGAAATTAATGAGAAATTCATTTAATAATGGAGAGAAAAAACAGCTGATTAAACCCAAGGAGACTATCAGGAAGAAAACAAGTAAAGGTAGAAATTAATGGGACAGAAAATAAACATACAATAGGAGAAGACAAACAAAGCCAGTAGTTGATTCTCTGTGATAATTAATAAAATAGACAAAACTCTTTCAAAGTTAATTAAGAAAAAGAGAAGAAGGCACAAATAAATTATCTTAGGAATAAAAAAAGATGATGCAGAGATTAAATTGATGAGGGTATTATGAATAAAACATGTATGCCAATAAATTTGAAGTCCTCAATTAAATGAATAAAATACTAAGAAAAAATATAACTTATCATAACTGATTCGAGAGGAAATAGTTCTGTAACCATTAAGGAAATTGAATCAGTGGTTAAAAATCTTTTTACAAAGAAAGCAGTGGGACCAGACGATTGGAAAGGGGCATTCTATCAAAAATTTAAGGAACCAATAATTTCATCTTATACAAACTCTTACAGAGGATGAAAAGGAAGGCCCAGTCCCCAACTCATTTTATGAAATTGTCTTCACCGTGATGTCAAAAATCAGATTAAAAACAACAAGGAAAAGAATTACAGCTCAGTCTCACTGGTGGGCATAGATGCAGAGAGGCTGTTCAAAACTTATTGGCGAAATGAACTCAATACGATACACAACATATCCTGCATCACAAAGAAGTTGAGTTTGCTTTAGGAACGCAAGGTTGATCTTTCGATGGAGAAATCAACCAATGGAATTCTCCCATATTAACCAAATAAAAGAGAAAACCCCTATAATCATCTCAGTCCATGGCAGAGAGCATGGTGAATAAAATTCTACATCTCTTCATGAAAAATAAAAAACATTCTAATCAAATTTGGACCACAGAGAGAAATTTCTTAATCTGATAAAGGATATCTAAAAACTCCTACAGCAAATAGCATATTTATGATTGAACACTTTAAAAAAAAAATCTCTCCTTTTTTTAGTTAACCTAGAGTGCAGTATTGGTTTCTGGAATAGAATTCAGTGGTTCGTCACTTTCATACAGCACCCAGGGTTCACCACAACCAAGTCAAGGTTGCATGTGGAGAACATTCTCTTTACATCTAGAACAAGGCAGCCAAGAGGGTGCCCATAGTCACCGAAGCAATCAACCCAGCCCTAAGACGTTATTAACTAGAAGGCAAAAAAATGGAGTATAAACAACACAAATGCATCTAAAACAAATGAAGAAATAAAGTCATCAGTATTTGAAGGCAGCATGATGGTCTACCTAAACCCCTTCCTCCTCAGATCCACAAATAAATCATGAGAATCAATTAGAAGGTCCTAAGATCAACAGAACCAGACCCACTGTGCAAAAGTGAGTTGCATTTCCTTAAATCAACAAAAGATCTTAGGAGGTGTAGGCCAAAATCTACTTATAACAAAATATTTATAAAATTTCAAGGAGTCTGTTTGATAAAATATGGATAATCCCTTTATGGAGCAAATTCTGAAACTCTACTGGAGGAAATTGAAATTACCCAAATAAAGAAATATTCTTGGAGAGGAAAAGTCAATATAGGACAGATGCTATTCTCCAAGCCAGGATATAGATTCAGTGAATTTCTGATCTCAATGCCAAGGGGATTTTTTTTTCCTTTTAAGACAACAACCTGGTTCTGAAACATATGTGGGAGAGGAAAGGGCCAAGAAGAGTCAGCACATTTTGGAAGAAGAAAATAAAATAGGGAAGCTTGGTTCATACAGACCAGAAAACTCACCTATCGTTATAAAAGACCAAAAAAGGTCCTGGTGTGGGGATAGACAAACAGACCCATGGGACATAAGGGAGAGCCCAGGAGGTTACTCAAACAGACACCTGATATATGACAGGGCAGGCATTGAGAAACAGTATAGAAATGATGACATTTGGTAATTTGGGACAACCACATCCCTGAAGGGAAAAATATGGGTCTCTACACCACACGCAAAATTCAGTTCCAAGAGGGTCTAGGAAATCTGCACTTGAACAATAAACTCATAGAGCAGATCTTCATGACCTTGCGGGAGGTTTTCTTAAACAGGATACAAAATATAAGGCAAAAGATAAAAACACAAGACAGAAACTTGGAAATATACTATTAAAATCGCAAATACCTATCAAGAAGTAGTAGGCATTATAGTCCCATTGGTGGGAGTGTGAGAGGGTTCGAGCAGCCTAGAATTCCTAGTGAGGCTTGGTAGTCTCAACTCATGGTCTCGCAATTTGAGCCCTACTGATGAACAATGACCCGTGTTGTTGCATGGGACTTACTGGGATGGAAAAGGTAGCAGCCTCTCCCATACAGTAGCCACTAGCCCCAAGGGGCTCATGAGGACTTAAAATGTGGCTCTTATATACAAGAGAGTGAATTTGAAATTTTATTCAATTTTAATTAATTTATTTAAACTTAAATAACCACTCTAGTGGTTGGCGTTATGAAGTGATGCTTCTTGAGATCCTTAATGTCACTTCACTCTAGAAAAATGGGAAGGCTGGGGAAGAGAATCTCTCTCAAAAGTGCACTAGATAAACAACCGTGGAATATCCAGACCACATGATACTCAAGGCAATTTGAAGGAATGAACCCCAGCACATCATCAAGTTGAATAGACCCGAGAAATGCAATTAAAACAGACAAAGGAGAGGCACCTGGGTGGCTCAGTCAGCTAAGCATCACTCTCTCCATCTCAGCTCAGGTCTTGCTCTCAGGGTCAGGAGTTCAAGCCCCAGGCTGGGTTCTGCGCCTGGCTTGGAGCCTACTAAAAAACATTGACAACAAACCAAAATCAGTGATCAAAGGGGAAAAAAAGAGAGAGAGACAAACCCAAAACCAGACTCTTGACTACACAGAACAAACTTATCATTGCCAGAGGGGAGCTGGGTGGGGGGAGAGGGTGATGTGGGAGATGGGAATGAAGTGTATTCTTACCATGATGAGCTTTGGAAGTATTGACTCATTGCATCATAAACCTGAAACTAATGTAACACTGGGCATTAACCACACTGGAATTAAGATGAAAAAAGAGGACCTGGTCCATTTATATAAAGATTTTTAAAAGCAAAATAAACAGTCTTGTTGTTTGGGGTCACAAATGCACCTGGCAAAATCATAAGGAAAAACAGGTATATGGTAAAACAGAGAATTTAGGCTAGCGGGAATCTCTCTGGGGACAAAGAAGGTTGGAGCTGGTGAGGGTGAGGAACCGAGGGGCCTTGTTATATTTTTATTTGGGGAGGTGGCGTACAGCTATTTTATGAGGGTGGCATTTAATTAAACTGTACACACATTAGACATTTTTTAATATATGGATTTCATAGCTAAAAAAGAATAGAGAGAATTATTGTTCAAAAGTGTTTATGAACATAAGAAGGTGCCTCCAATAGTTTCTTACATTGCTTAAGCACCTTCTGCTCGTATTTAATATTTAAATTAAATAGTTATGTTAATAGGAGCTAAAGGCAAGTATCAGCCCAGCTGAAACCATTCATTCATGAGCTAAGCCAACAAATATTCACTGAGCACCTACTATGGGCAGCGCTCCTCCAAATGGCAGGGATATGTCACGAGGAAAGGCGCTGCGGCCGAGGGGTGTACTCCCTCATGGTCAAGACCATGTCCTAGACAAATGCCTGTGTGCAGTGCTGGTTGTGGTGAGTGCTGGGGTGAGACAGAGTGAAACCAGGAAGGAGGGGGCGGTGACAGTTTTCGGTCGGAATGGCCTGAAGTTGCTTCTCTGTAAGGCTGGGAATTGAGGAAGACCCTCAGTGGCCAAAGAAAGGGAGGCCAGAGGGACACCGGGGTGCCCTGCTTTACAGGTAGAGGGAGCCCCCCCCCCCACATACCAGGACCTGAGGTAGGAGCTCGCTGGGGGTGCCCCAGGGCCCAAGGTCCTCCTCCCCTGTCTGCACATACTGCAGTCTTGGCCTTTGTTCTGCACAGACACCGAGCACGGTCTCTGGGAACACTGGCAAAGTCTACCGTGCTTAATTATAGAACTAAAATATGAGAGTCAGGCTGGCACCTAATAACTCAGGCACAGTTTTGTCCTGATTAGAAGTTTTACATTTTACCCTTGGTTCATAAGCCCCCCTACCAGCTTCCAGTCAAATCTCCACGCATTTTCTCATTGGATCCCTCCAGTGATGGAAAACTCACTCCCTGCTTTCTGAGGTAGATGGATTCCTTTGGGAGAAAGAGCCTCCTGACATGAAACCCAAATGTGCCTCTTTGTAGGCTGAACCCTGTGCTCCCGGCTGAGCCTGGGATTACACACCACTCGTCTCCGCTCGAGGAGTCAAATTTGAGTTCCGGTAGGAATCACAAACGTGGATTGGCTTCCCAATTTGGACGGAGCAGATGAGGTTTTAAGGGGTGACTTCTTCGATATACTTTTTTTAATTGTATATTTCACGGAATCATCTGGATTTCTGGCCTGCAAAGACCTGGGCACCAGAAAGCCTTGGGCCCTGATTTGGATGAGACATGCCTCCTCCAGGGACAGTCTTCATTCCACTTATCCATGAGTTCATGTCCTATATCCTTTCCCACCCAGCCCTGGGAAACTTTTGAGTGTAAAAGCCCTTCATGCATGTTTATGGCAGATCTTGACTCATTGAAAGAATGCTGCCATACACCCTAATGCTTCTCTCTCCCCAGTGTAGACATCCCGCTGTCCTCATCGATGCCCCACTCTTTCTTCCTTGATTCAGTGGTAACAATCCCACAGACCCCTTTCCTTTTCATGGGTTTTGTAGATAATCATCTTTACAAGGTAATGGTAGGGGAGATATTAACTCATGGGGATATAGAAGCGTTGGCATGAGTGCAGACTTGGAATTTTGGATACTGAATTCCCCTGTGACCACGGGGAGATCACTTGAGGTTCTGGGGTGAAACCATCTCTCTTCCCTCTGCCCCGCCCCGAGCAGGGAGGCTTCACAGGGAGAACACTGGCACTTGGATGGATGGCAGCCTTGGGGCTGGAATCAAGGGCCAGAAAGAAGGGGCAGAGAAAGCCACACGTGTCAGAGACACTGCCTGCAGGGAACGTTGACTGCTCTGTGTGTCATCTGCTTCTCTGTCCATTTCCTGATTTTGCATTTGTCAGGAAGTATGTTCATTCTTTCACCAGAACCCAAGAGAGGCTGGATCTGAGAGGTAGCCTGGTCCTGGAGACGGAGTTCCTGCCCTCGGGGCTCTCAGGAACCAGGTCTGGGTTCAAGCAAAACCACCACCAGGACTTAGGACAGTGTGGAGGGTCCTGGGCAGGAAGCCTGCTGCAGTTACCCCGAAGTTTGGCTAATTCCCCCACAGTGCAAACAGAAAAATCTCCAAAGGGATGCTTTGTGGGTGTTTAGCTAGAGTGCATGAGTGCGGGGGCAGATGGGGTGCGGGGTGGCACACAGCCATCAAAGGCATTCCTTGACCTTGGAATCATGTAGGTTTCCTTGAGATCAGGGAATCCCGACAGCACTTGCGGGCTCCAAATGAGTATCACCGGTGTGCAACATTTGGCTTCGAGCTCCTGTCACTGCTGACTCCATTGTGTGAACCCTGCCAGCCCAGAAAATCCATCCGATGGTTCTGGTGGACTTCTGAGGGCACACGAGAAGGCACCCTTTCCTTGGATTACCTTTCCAGGAGTTTTCAGGAACAGAAATCCAAATGATGGTGCAAAGTTCATTTTTAGGAATTCACTTCTTTTGTTTCTTTCTGATTCTTACTAAAGGCTGAGCCCCAGTGTGACCTAGTCACAGCCCCTCCTTGGTGATGCTAGACCCCGGTGGGCTTCAGGAGGCTCTATTGCTACTCTCAGAAGTTCTTGAAATGAAACACAGAGCTGCCAGGTTCTGTTTTCCTATCACATTCCGGCGTCAGAAAGCTGTGTGTGTACGGGCCTTATTTGGCTGATGGAAGCTCGACAGGCACCCAGCCCCGATGGGATGTTCTGGGGAGCAGTGTTCACAAAGCTCCCTTGCACACCTTCCGGAATTTTAGAAATAAATCAGTTCAAGATGGATCCTCTCATGGTCACGTAGTAACAGCTGCGGACCGAGCTGTGTGGCGTTCAGAACATAGGAGTTGTCAGAAGTAAAAAACATCTTCCAGTTTCACTGAAGTTAATAAGTCAAGTTAAATCATCCACATATGTGGAAACAGAAGATTTTCAAAGCAGCGTCTTCATTATAAAAAATGTGTTAAAATTAGTAACTATTTTATATCTTGCCTATTTTCCCCATCCAACCTAGTTTTTTTTTTTTTTAACATCCAAATATAGTTTTGCAATATTAAGGTAGAGATAGAGACACATGGAGTCACAAAACCAAGAGATGAAATTCGGATTTATGTTCCTACCCTTTGGGTAGTGAGTGCCCTGGGTAAGTCGGACACTTGTGCTTTAGGGAGCGAGGCCCCACTTTGATTCCCCTCTCTGCTGTCCCAGTCTCAGAAAGGGATTTCTGCCTCATTTCTTGTCCTGGGGCTCATCCTGATTTTCGTTACTTTCACACAGTGTCTTTGGGGAACATGTTTCAGGTGCCTTCTCTGGACGTGGGTTTTTGCCCCAGGAGAGAAGTGGGTTGTGTATACACGTTTGTAGAAGGAATTCGGGAATACAGTTCTTTGCCGCAGGAGGGGGTAAGCTCGGGCAGCTTCTTGTCTAGGGCAATGTCATTTCACAAATAGAGATGGCCCTTGAGACCCGGACTCAAATGTCATGCTCGGAACCTGTGCCTCCAAGGCCTTTCTCAGGCACGCTGCGGCGGTTCTGTCTCTGCGGGGCAGCACCCCTATTCCCTTCTGGAAGAGTGCCCCCCACCCATTGTAGACGGTCTTGTTGGGCAATCACTCACACTACTCCTCCGTATGTGAATATGTGACCCAAAGATTATTTTTCTCTTTCTGAGTCTTGACTTGGGTGAGCGCAGAAAGGAACGAAGGGGCTGGAGAGGTTTCATCCAAATGACCACGTGGTCAAGGAGCTCCCACCACCTGGGTGCTCAGACTCCCCCCGGCTTCTTCCTTCTCTGAGTCTGTTCCTCTACCCGACAGCCACACCAGGTCTCTAATACTTGTTTATGGCGAGCAGAGCCAGCTGTAACTTACTATTTTGTATTGTATTGTATATTTGTGTAACTTATTTTCTTTTTAACAGTATCCAAATCCATCAGCCGTAGTTGAAGCATTTCATTTTATTCCGACTGTGAGAGCACAGGCGAGAGGGTGGACAGCTGATCACCCCTGGTAGACCCTCTCCTGATAGAAATCTAATCACATCTCTCTTCATCTCCTTCCTTTTTTGCTTGGAGAGGTTCCCTGATCCCCATAGCTCTAATACATGTTGTTGCACCCACTGGCCTGGCCGTAGGCTCAACACCAACACCAGGACCTCCAGCATATCTCCCGTGGCCTCACTGCTGCTGGTCTGCCCTCATTCTCTTGTGCATTCTCTGCGCATTCTCTTGGGACTCCTTCACCTGCTTCTCTACCTGGCATCAATGCTCCCGTCCTAGAAAAATATAGTCTGTCGTCATGTTTCTAACAATGCTTTCCCTATTCTTTTTCTGACATTTCATGGCAATATATTAACGTACACATTCAGTAGTGTGTGCTGTGTCCCCAAGTAGAGAATAGGGCAGGGAAAGTGCCATAGACTGAATGATAGTCAAAAGGCAGCAGGAACATCTATGGACTTGATGCAAATTAGGAAAAAGTGCTCCTTCAAGCAGATTTGGCTGTGGGCTGGGGTGCATTGTACTTACTAAGCTCTAGCCCCTACTGGCTGCCTTGGTTTTTTTGCAGTGTACAACCTGACCAACTGTACATGGTGATCCTGAGTAAAATAAGTAGTTTAAAATTTAAGAGGATATAAGTCCCAAACTACATTTTTTCCTTTGTAAACACTGGTTTTTATGTTTGGAGGATTTTATCATGTATCAAACACTTTTAAATCATTTGTTGCTTTTTGTCATAAGAGTGATGCATAATTTTTATGGTAAACTTGTAAAATGCAGGAAACAGTAAAAAAGAAAATAATGATGATCCATTACCTTATTTCTAAGGCTTGATTCCTGCTTATTTTAGATTTTCTAATGTGTTTATGACCTATATTAATAGTTATTATTTCATTTGACTATTACAAAAGAAGCCTGTCAGGTAATCTAATCAGGAATGATTATGCTCCTTTTGGAGAGTGTTAAATAGGAATCTGGGAAGTAGAAAGCTGAGTGGGGGACCAGTGGCGAGGTGCTGGCATTAGAGAAGATGGCGACAAGAGAAAAAAGTTCCTCGTGAAGAGGTCTGCACCCTCCTCCGGCCCCAGGTTCTAGCCAGAGTGCTTTGTGATGGAATGACCATGTGACCAAGCCTCTGCCATCCATCCTCCCTGTGATGGATGGACCCTGAGCTTGAAGTGAAGCTTCCAGTCACTGCCACATTCACCGAACGAGAGTCAGCCACAGACTCCTTACAAAAGCTCCTTTCGAGCTGGTCAAAGAGCAGGTGTCCCTGGCTTTATTGCTTTTGACTCTTTACTTACTTACTTGCAAACTGCTTGGAATTCATTCTCTCCTTTGATCATCAGGTCATCCTGCGAGAGGGCAATGTTACTATCTGTCCCCAGGGATGAAGGTTATGGGAGGGGATGGAGTTGGAGGAAACAGCTCTTGGGGGACAAAGACCAGGTTAGAATTAAGGTCGCCTGTGCTCCTTCGGCCACCACCTGCTTTCAGATCAGGGTCTAACACACCGGGAAGACTCCTGGATCCATCTGGAGCTTTTGCCAGCAGAGAGCAGCGGGCATGGCAAACTCCTCTGCTGTTTATTTCTGCGAGTTCTGGGCTGTGGATATAGGGGAACCAGCTGTAAGTCATCCGGGCATAGCTCTAGGACGATGCAGGGTGTCACACACTCATCATTATGGCCTGCTTTATTGTCGGGATGTGATGTAAATGAAAAGAAATCTGTTTGTAATGAAAATAAGCTTGCCATTTGCTCTTTCCATTTCAGCCTAAATAGATTTAAAGGCTTTTTGGATTTTTTTTTTAAACTTATACTGATATGTAATATGTTCCTAAGACCTGCTTTCTAAAGAATTACAAGGAAGTCATTTGCAGGTTAAGTATGGCCTGACCCAACACATTTCTAAATCTCTAACCTAAATGTCTTTATGTAAGCGCTCTGCTGGATCTGAGATCCCCCCAGTGGAAGGAAGCCCAGAACAGGATACGGTGCACGGTTCCCGGTGAACACGTGGTTGCCCTGTGAAGATGACCACACGGTTAGCAGGCCAGGGTAGCTGGGGATCCATCATCGAGCTTCAGGGGCCCGTTTCAGAGCTGGTGTTCCCTGCCAGCTTTCCTACCTAAACATTAACCACAGGATCACTCTCACCCTCTCCACTGAGCACACAGACTGGCCCACCATGGGTGCTACCAGTTCCTGCCGTGGGACATCTGGCCAGCCTCCTGGAGAGAAGGAAGCAGAGGAGTGATGCTTCAGGGAAAGGGACTGCAGAGGGAGGTGACCTCCCCTGCTGGGCCAGTGTCCTCTGGGCTCCAGCTTTCTTCAAAAGTAACAACACCCCATTGACCACACAACGACTCTAGGACCTGGCGCATAGTCGATGCTCTGTAA
This sequence comes from Spilogale gracilis, assembly GCA_004023965.1. Classification (NCBI taxonomy): domain Eukaryota; kingdom Metazoa; phylum Chordata; class Mammalia; order Carnivora; family Mephitidae; genus Spilogale; species Spilogale gracilis. The sequence continues at coordinate 31,975 of PITA01019832.1, forward strand.
GGGCTTAACTATTTTTATCCACCGTCAGGGGCTGTCAATAGCAGCTGGTTAACAAGGTCCTCGAAGATCTTGTCTCGATTTCATTTCCCCATCTTCATAGGTGTGGGAGGCCCTGCCACACTGACCTAATTCACTCCAGCGCCAAGAGCAGAGGTTCGCTTATAAGGATCCTAGCTTATTAACCTTCCATTACGATTCTAATTATGCAGCGATGTTTATTTCTGCGTTTGCTATGCAAGGTGTCTTGTCTTTGCTGGACACCAAATTAGTGTCTATGGGGCCCGGGGGTCACGTAGACTTGGCTGGGTCTCCTGTGGTCTTGGGGGTGTCCTCGGTTCCAGGTGCTCACCTCAACTCAGGAATCCAAATTAGACAGCAGACGTGAGCATCCAAGGGATAGTCTCAGCTCTGTGTCAGTTGGGCCCCCAAAGGTTCAGTGGCTCCTTTCCGGCTCTTGTTCCCTCGGAAATGTCAGGAGTCACAACGCGGATGTTTTCTCTCAAGCAGTTCCTTCCAGATAACTTTACACTGAAACAGTTCCCCGCAATCTACAAGGCGTCTTTACATATGTGCATTACAGGCGGATCTGAAATGTGCATTTGTCATGTATTTGCTCAGTAGAAAAGGCATCGAAAGCCGACTGCATTCCAGGACTTGCCCCAGCCACGAAGTAGTCTGGGTACCTATTGTAGGTACACAGCCACTCCTTCCCTTTGTCGGTGAGTCTGCAGTTTGGGCAGAGCATGCTGGACGGTGGAGGGGATGCTCTGTGCGCCACAGTTTAGGAGCCTTAGCTGGAAGAATCTGACAGCGGGGAGGAATCCGGAGGCATTTAACTTACATGCCTGGTTCCCGGGCTGGGATCCTTGGCGCCGGCAACCTCTGCCTGGCTTCTCCGTGTCGCTTGGGCTCCTTGCAGGATGGTGGTCTCAATACAGACTTCTCACAGAACCAGGGTGGGAACGTGAGGATTTCAGTGACTGGAATGGCAGAAGCTGAATGTTCTTTTTATGACCCAGCCTCTGCAAGCACTCGGCATGGCTTGCCCTCCACCTGTGTAGAGTGGCCACCAGCCCATTGGGTCTCCAGTACACACACACAGATCTCACCTCCCGAGGGGGGCAGCATCGGGGAATCTATGGCATGTTGTAGAAGAACGACACTGAGCATGAAGATAATACCTGATCTACTGAGTTGTCCCAAACCAGATGCACTTATCATTAGGTTAGCAGGGACTGCGGGGGGAATGCTGGAGGATGTGGTGATGGGTAGAGTTGGTTTCACACTCAGGACCCTTTACTTGGTAGGTGTGTGGTGATAGACAAACTGTTCTACCTCTTCGAGTCTGGGTCTCCTCATCTACAAAACAAGGAAACAACGGTTCCACACTCACGGTGCCAATTAAGTAAAATGAGGCTTACAGCAAGCCAACAGCGTCTGACACAGAGTAGGAGCTCAAGGATAGGAAGGGATGTGTTAACTGTTTCTGTTCTCACTAAGGCTTCTGGTCAACTGTAGGCTGTTCATAGTTAAGGGTTTTGGGGGACTCAAAAGCCAAACGAGAAGTTTTGACTGTCCTACACTGTTCAAGGGTCAACTGTATTTTTTTTTAAGGCTTTTTTTTTTTTTAAAGATTTTATTTATTTGACAGAGAGAAATGCAGCCAGAGAGGGAACATAAGCAGGGGGAGTGAGAGAGGGAGAAACAGGCTTCCCGCCGAGCAGGGAGCCCAATGCGGGACTCGATCTGGGGTCTCCAGGATCATGACCTGAGCCAAAGGCAGTCGCTTAACCAACTGAGCCACCCAGGCGCCCCAAGGGTCAACTGTATTAATAACAAAGTTAAAGATACCCACTTAATAAGAATGAGTAGGACTAGTTTTGCTATTATCACCGGTAATATTACAAATCGCCTAGTAAGCAGTAAACCGAAGGAGTCTATGCTCTGTCCTTTGGTCCTCCTTGGTTCTATCTCCCAGTGGGGCTCATGCTTCTTGGCCAAACTACCTACCTCATCCATGTCTCCGTGATCCTGGGGAGCAGAGGACACTGGGCTCCCTTGTTTACCAATCTCTGGTTGTTTACTTACTTACATAATTTCCTCTGCTTAGTTTCTTGGCTTCTTCTATCATCCGTAAAAGCAATTCACTATGGTGCACCCCTCTGAGTGGAATATCTAGACCAGCACCTGTTTCCAAGTGGGTCCTGATTAATGCAAATGCACAGAGGACACTGGGGCTCACACAGGAGGGATGAAGAGGGGTGGGGCAGTGGGCAAGATCGAGGGAGGGAGTTTCCCTCTCTTTCTTCTTTTGCTCCCACCTTCTTTTTCATTCTTTCCCATTTTATGTTTTTCGAAGATGGAACCGTTCTATACGTCATCCTCTGCAACTGGCCATTTCCATAAGAAGACTTCAGGTCAGAACATGTAGTTCTAATTCGCACAGTTCTACTTCATTTTTAAAAATAGCTCTAGAACAGCCCACACCGTGGCGCGTCCTAGAACCCCTATCCATCTCTCAGCCAATAGGTATTCCATAGTGTGCAGAGTTCTGTAGATCCTTCTTTCATTGTGGCGGGATGTAACTCCAAAGGTGGCATGTCTGAATGAAAGAGTATGTGTATTTTAAAATTCCATAAATATCACGCCTTCCCTAAAAGCTTTAGCAGTCAACCCTCTCTTTAACAACATAGTTCTACTCAGTATTCATTACCAAAAGTCCTCTGTGCTTCTATTTGGTTAAATGCTCCCAGGCTTCGTACATTAGACCACCATTTGGTGAAGCAAGGATTTGGAGAGTTAAGGAAAAGATTTTAAAAGTGATACACGGGGGTGCTTGGGTGGCTCAATCGGTTGAGCAGCCAGCTCTTGGTTTTGGCTCAGGTCGTGATCTCAGGGTAGTGAGACTGAGCCCCATGTTGGGTTCTATGCTCGGCTCGGAGTTTGCTTGAGATTCTTTTTCTCCTTCTCCCTGTGACTCTCCTCTCCTCTCTCTCTCTTGCTCTCTCAAACAAACAAACAAACAAACAAATAAATCTTTAAAAAAGTGATGTCCAAATTTGCTGACTGAAATGGATCTTATTATTTATGGGTTTGTTGTCTTTTATCCCCTGCATTCTATACAAAAAAAATTTTTAAAAACTAAAAAAAAAAAAAAAAAAAGGGCCTTCTCTCTTCAGAAATTCCGTCCTTTAATCTGTGAGCCCATGCAGGTATTCTTGATATAGTTTATAATAAGGTACTTGAGATGCTAACTGCATTGCATTTCCAGCCTATAGAGGGGGTGTCCACTACAGAAGAGATGTTTCCGTGGTAATGTACTAATAACCACAGATTCCAAGAGGCTCACCTGAGATGAATGCAGAAAAATTCAAAGCTAGCCTTGCAGGAGACCCCGTAAAGGCACAGACCACCAGGGAGATGAGAGAGGTTCATGGCGAGGCCTCCCATCTCATCTGACTATTGTGACTTCTGGGTTTTCCCCAAACCTTGGTTTTCAGGTCTGCCCTGAAGCTAAGCTTTGTGTTCACCCTTCCAAACTCCACCTGCTCAAAGATCTAAGTGAACCTTGAGGCGCTGACAACCTACCCCTGGTTTCTGGTCCACTGCCATCTGATGCCCCATGTTTGAGCACGTCTCACTTCCAACCATGCAATGCCCTTACGATTTCACCTCTCCTTTCGGACGAATGAAGTAGCTGGCTACCTCTCTTTACTTTCCACCTCTATCTCTTCATATCCGCATTCAATTTTCCAGCAAACACTGGCCAGTTTCCAGTCGCCGTGAATTGCTCTGGCTCTGCATCATCTCAGCACGTATGTGGTTGGTTTGAAATGGTACGAGTCAATACTTACAGAAGACAATTTGAACAGTGGTGTTCGAAGCACTGAGTTAGGCATGCACATACAATAATTCTGTCAGGAGAAATACTCTTTTTGATAACCTTAGAAAGGTTTACTGACATGTCCCAAACACACAAGTAGCAAGCGGTGCAGGTGG
>PITA01019833.1:0-36504 GCA_004023965.1 Spilogale gracilis
AATTGCCAAACTGTGGAAAGAGCCAAGGTGCCCATCAACAGATGAATGGATAAAGAAGATGTGGTACATATATATAATGGAATACTATGCCTCCATCAGAAAGGATGAATATCCAACTTTTGTATCAACATGGACTGGACTGGAAGAGATTATGCTGAGTGAAATAAGCCAAGTAGAGAAAGTCAATTATCACGTGGTTTCACTTACTTGCGGTGCATAAGGGGTAGCCTAGAGGGCAGTAGGAGAAGGAAAGTAAATGGGACGTAGGGTAATCCAGGGAGAGAAATGAAACAACAGAGACTTTGGACACAGAAATAAACTGAGGGACTTGGAGGGAGGGGGGTGGGGGGATGGGATAGCCTGGTGGTGGGTACTGAGGGCACCTATTGCATGGAGCACTGGGTGTGGGAAATGGGGAATGAATCTTGGAACATTGGGAAAAAAATTTAAGTAATAATTAAAAAAAAGAGAAAACCCAGGAACTTCTCTGAACCTTAATATTTGCTATTATCTCTTCCTATTCCATATCTTAACATGCACATAAGATGCTATCCTCACTTATGGTAGAGGAGAGACTGCCTGCATTGCAGTCAATGGGGAAAAGTCTTCCCAACTGATAACACAACGGCACCTTTGGATCCACGCTCCTGGGTACAGGAAAGAAAGGCTGCATGGATCTATCCTCTCATCTTTCTCTCCCACAGAACAGCCCATGTGACTTCTACCTCACCAAATTCACTGCCATACATGTCCCAGGAAACTATTACCACTCTGAATTTGACAAACTGCTGAATATGTCACCCACCATTCAACCCCATAGATAAATACCTGACTGTTGTGCCACTGAATACAACAAATGGACATTTCTCTGAACATAGGACTTTTTAGTACCTCAGATACCCTGACCTTGTTACACAGGACCTGATGTTCCCACAGTTGGACTCTGAGACTACAGAAACAAAATGCCTCCTCACAAGTAATATTGCTCCTTTCTGAGATGGGAATAACGGAAGCATCTGGGAAAAGGGAAATGGGATCTGCCACAGGTCTATTTTGACCTCAATGGTGGTGGCCTGCTACCCCCCATACCTGTATCCACCCTACACAAATTTTCCAATTCTCCTCAAGTACTCTACCCACCAGAAAGGACTTCTGGCTCATTGACCCCCATGGTAATCAGTGATTTTTATACTACCAGCATTGTGTGTGTCTCCCCTGGGGTATTATTTGTTTTATAAAAGCCAGGCCTTCAATATTCTTACCAGTGTAACGTATACATATGGGGCATTGATAACAGACTGTCACATATTCAGGACAGCCCCTCCTATTGAGCATATCAAACTAAACAGAGTAAGAGGAGAATTCCAAAACCAGGTACTCTGGTTATTGAGAACTGACATGTGGTATTACCGATTCTACTCATGTGTATGCTCCAGGCAACTTTTCCCATTCAGGGTCATTCAATTCTAAAAAGTTGTGTGCAACCTATCTTTGACCTCTACTTAACTCATTAATGACACTACTTCATTTTAGAAGCAGAACGGACTAGCCTCAATTCCTTGGCCCAAACATTATTGGTAACAGCACGGCCCTTAACTTCCTGCTGGCCAACGAAGGTGAGCTCCTCACTGGTACTGTTTCATGGGCAAAAATGGAACAGTGGTGAAGCTGGTGCTTTTTCTGGTTAAAAATTTTGCTTATTACACTGTCACAATAAAAGGCTTGATGGTTCCTTCATTTTGGCTTGTTTTCTTAATCAGCTACTCGGACACCTGACAGTTTAGCTTTCTCCAGCTCAGCTGAGCTCCTGACAAAATTTAATTTTTGTTAAGGATCCCAGTAACCACACCCCATTAACAGCATCTTCCAAAAACATTTGAATATGGCAGTCATATTCAGTTTTTTTTAAACCAACAAGAAAATACAGACTCTTAGCTATTTTTTTATTTAGATACTGATTTCTGGCTATAATTCAGTAACTTCTTAGTTGATTTGATACCCAATCCCACATTTAAGATGGCTTCGTGCCTCTGGTATTACTGGTTGTCAACTGGCACATACCTTTTGTCCCCGAGGCCCTGGAGGCCCTTCTGGACCTGGAAATCCAGGCAAACCTGGATGGCCTTCCAAACCTGGAAATCCTCTCTCCCCCTGCAATTGAACAAGAGTGAATATTATTTGTGATGAAGTTATTTGTGAATTTTCAAGCATAGCTATGACTGAGATTCAAAAAAAATCAAAAGACTATCTAGAGAACATTAATTTAATGATACTAAAGTCACAATATCCACTAACATGGGAAAAGTATTGAAAACCACAAACCATTCTGAATTTATATCATATATGGTAATATAGTCTCTTGATTTCTTATAAAAGTAAAAAGCGTATCAGAGATTAAGTAAAGTTATATGTATTCTGACATCAAAAGTTTAACAGGAAAGATGACAATAAATCCAGGAAACCATGTCTGTAGGGATTACATGAAGTAAGTATGATGCAGGGATGAAGAAGTGTAAAAGGAAACCATCTGAGAAGTTTTCATATTTGTTCCAGAGTAGGGCAGTTTCAGGATTATCCAGAATGGAAAGTCATTAGCTGATGAGATAAATTAGTCAGAAAAGGGCTCCAGAACATCAAAAAGTTTATATTTCTTCAGGTTGTAAAATTAATACAAAAAGGAATACATGGTTATTATAGAAGAACAAAAAACATATAACTGTTTTCCTCTACTCAGAATTAGTAATTTAACTGTAACTCAAGTCTCAGTTCTGACCACAGCACTTATCAACACTAGCACAGAAGGGCTGCCAACCTACTAGTGAGGTTTCCTACATTTTACCAGCATCTATACAATAATGTTGCCTGATTATGCATATCTGCACAGATAGGTGGGCGTGTAGAACTGCCACCTATACTAATATATCATTATATCAACATGTTAGGGTTAATTAACTTGCATATAGCCAATTATAGAAAGAGTGTGAGCCCTGAAACCCCTAGGAGATCCAACCACAGAAAACAAATTCACCACTATTAAGTTTAAGAACCCTGAGGGCTCACAGCTCCATGGCTTATGCTCCCAACTGCAGAGATACAAACAGTTCCTCTACTTTTCTAAGGCTTGAAGGCTGAGTCTCTGGCCAGAGACTCTGCACCTCATATTTAGGAACACTTTCACCAGATCCTATCCACAGTGACAGCCTAGGCAGCGCCTGAGAAAAAGAAAGCATCCACATCTGTAAGGTAACTGACTAATGGGCCACTGGAGGCACATACTCCTAGAGGTTAAGGTAGAATAGATTTTTATTACACCCCCAGTGTGTGTGGGGGGGCAGATGTGTGTATCGCAAGTACTAAGTTTCATCTAGATAACTTAGATAATTTTGTATTAAATAAGTCTTTGTTATGCTGACTCATCTTATAGTAAATGTAAGTACTTTGAAAGGCTAATTCTTGGGCACCTGGGTGGAACAGTGGATTAAAGCCTCTGCCTTCGACTCAGATCATAATCTCAGGGTACTGGGATTGAGGCCCACATCGGGCTCTTTGCTCAGCAGGGAGCCTGCTTTCTCCTCTCTCTCTGCCTACCTCTCTGCCTACTTGTGATCTCTCTCTCTGTCAAAGAAACAAATAAAATTAAAAAAAAAAAGAAAAGGCTAATTCTGGTCAGTTTCCACTCATTACTTTAAAGACAATGAAGCAAATGGTACCCAATTAATGGTAGGTCTAACATTCCTATAGTTCTGGCAATACTTACTACTGACATGTTAACATGATTTCTCTTTATTTTCTATAAATATATGTCTTTGTTATTTTAATTAGCCATATGATTATGATAATTTAGTATTAATCAAGCTCATCAATTATTTTGAAGGAAACAGAGCAAGAGGGGAAAAAATGAAAGGTTCAAAATTTCTGGAGTTGGATTGTCTCAAATTGTTACATAGTCCATTTCTGGCAGAGCTGGTAGCAGAAATGTGATTGCAAGCACAAGTCAGAAAGGAAGCTAAAAGGGAAAAAAAATCTAGTTCAAGTACATTTCCATTAAGTGGAAAACACAGCTACATTCTGGGAACTCCAATGGTATTTAGAACATCTCTCTGCCAAAACTTGAGGATAATGTTTGAAGAGAGCTATATTTTCTCAGAAGCAAAACTGCTACTTGGGCTATAGATGAGAGAGGAATAAACCAGAAATTGAAAGTGGAGAGTGCTAAAAAGCTTAATTGTGTTTGTATTAATGTAACTATATACCTGAAATCTCCTCATACTATAGTCAAATAAGACATACTTAAAATAATAGTCAATACCATCTAGCTGACTGAGCAGTATTATACTAAGGAAGACAGAAGAGCACCTACTGTACAGTAGCAGAAAGAATTGCAAGAACAATCCCCAGCCTTTAAAAGACAGAAAGTTTCCTGCAGTAGAAGCTATAGAAGCCTGCCACGAGGTAGGGTGACGGTGGGTCTTCTAATTCCCTCAGATGGTACGAACAGTTGACATTTGTTTTTTGCCTATCTTTGCTACTGGTGGCAAGGCAATCATTCAGTCCTTAAAATTAATCTAAGTTTACTGTAATTTGCTAACACTCACATAGAAAATGGCATAGTGTGTCACACTTCATAGTGTGAAGGCTAAATTTCTTAAAATAAAAAAATAAAACTAGCTTATGCTGCCTGCCCAAATTTAAATAAAAAACTACTCTTACTCTTCATTGTGGAGTAATCTTCTCTCTCTGCCTGCCCCTTATATATTGATATTACTCTGGATTCCCTTTTTGACCCTTCTCTCTCTTTCCCTGGGAAATCTCAAATAGCCACACTTTTTTCCCCTCAAAGTTAAGCTCACAGGGCCAACTACCTTAAATATCTCCACTTGACTATCTCACAGGAACCTAAAACTCAACAATAAAGTCTTCCCATGTTTTATTTAATTCTCCCAATGACTATATGAGGTAAATGGCACTATTATTTCAATTCTACAGATGAAGAATTGGGACACAGAGAAATTGTATAATTTTCCCATGAGCAAATTTAATACAAAAAGCACAGTTCATTATCTTTCTACCATCTTCCCTATTCCACGAAATAGCACAATGTAGACCACAAATTTGTAATAATCTTGACTCTTTCCATTACCTCTTCATCTAATCAATCATGCTATATATTCTTGGTAACCAACAGAATAAACACCCAGAAAATACTCATTCAATGAATGAATTTCCTTAATGGATTATATGACACTTATAGGCACATGTTTTTGCCCCAAATACAGAAAAAGTTTAAGTTAGGGTTAGGAGAAATTATACAAAGGATAACTTTTTGTGATAAAGCTTTTTTATATACCACAAGTTAGTATTAAAAAGAATAACAAGCTGCTTTATTTAGAAAGAAAATGTAGTTTGTGAGTCAAAGGTGCCCATAAAAGTGTTTCAGTTTTACAGGAAGGGCACTTTATAACCACAATAAGAAAATTACATAATCATAGGAGTGAAAAATATTTTTTAAGAATAGTTTCTCGGGGTGCTTGAGTGGCCCAGTGTGTTAAAGCCTCTGCCTTCAGCTCAGGTCATGATCTCAGGGTCCTGGATCGAGTCCCACATTGGGCTGTCTGCTCAGCAGGGAGCCTGCCTCCCCCTATCTCTCTGCCTGCCTCTCTGCCTACCTGTGATCTATCTCTCTGTCAAATAAATACATAAAATCTTTTGAAAAAAGAATAGTTTCTCAAGAAAGATAGAAAATTAACAGAAAAAACACTGGATTTCTGAAGATAGAAAAAATAAAAGTGGGACAAACTGCTATAATGACCATGGAGATTAAAATTATTTTTGGATTATAATAATGTAAAAATATAATATAAACACAGGGGCAAGGCAATACTGTTAATAAACAAATGAAAACAATGATTAACTAAAATGCAATTATGGGCAATTTTGTCTTCTTTTTGAGTAATTTCTATGTTGTTTTTATAATTATATATTACAAACAAATATTTGATGTAATATAACAGGAGAGCAAGAATATGGACATTTGACAACTGCCAAATGGAGATAACGTAGGTCAGATGATCTCAAACTTCAGCTTGCATCAAAATTGCTTGGTCAACTTATTTAAAACACAGATTACCTGGTTAGAGTTAGATTCAGGAGGTCTGCTATGGAGCCTAGGAAACCCGTATTTCTAACAAGCTCCCAATAAATGTTGATGCCACTGGTAGAGGGGAACACCTTGTTTAGGTAATGTTTGAGTGTGACATGAATTTAACTTTATAATTTTTATGGAAGCACAGTTGACATACACTGTTATACTAGTTTCAGTGATTTAACATTCTACACATTAAACTATGTTCATCACGATAAGCGTAGTTACCATCTATGGGACATGGATTTCATAAGTTGTCAGCTGGTTATTGTGTCATTAGTTTCAAATGCAGTGTTCAATAATTCATCAGTTGCATGTAACACCCAGTGCTCATCACATCAGGTGCCCTCCTTAATGCCCATCACCCAATTACCCCATCCCTTTACCATCTTCCCTCCAGCAACCGTATCTGTTTCCTATAGTTAAGAGTCTTTCATGGCTCACTCTGATGACTTCCCATTTAGTTTTCCCTCACTTCCCCTGTCACCCTCTGCCCTGTTTCTTATATTCCACATATGATTAAAACCATATGATAATTGTCTTTCTCTGATTGACTTATTTCACTCAGCATAATACCCTCCAGTTTCATCCATGACGACGTAAATGGTAAGTATTCATCATTTCTGATGGCTGAATATTATTCTGATGGCTGAATATTATGTGTGTGTGTGTGTGTGTGTGTGTGTGTGTGTGTGTGTGTGTGTGTATCACATCTTCTTTATCCATTCCTTTGTTGATGGACATCTAGGCTCTTTCCATAGTTTAGCTATTGTGGACATTGTTGCTATAAACATTGGGGTGCAGGTGCCCCTTTGGATCACTATATTCATATTTTGGGGGTAAAGACCTAGTAGTACAATTGTTGGCTCATAGGGTAGCTCCATTTTTAACTTCTTGAGGAATCTCCATACTGTTTTCCAGAGTGGCTGTACCAACGTGCAGTCCCACCAACAGTGTAAGAGGGTTCCCTTTATTCTCATCCTCCCAGCATTTGTTGTTTCCTGAGTTATGAATTTTAGCCATTCTGACTGGTGTGAGTTGCTATCTCATTGTGGTTTTGATTTGTACTCCCCTGATGCCAGGTGATATGGAATACTTTTTCATGTGTCTGTTGGCCATTTGTATGTCTTCTTTTTTTTTTAAGATTTTTTATTTATTTGACAGAGAGAAACACAGCCAGAGAGGGAACACAAGCAGGGGGAGTGAGAAAGGGAGAAGCAGGCCTCCTGCCGAGCAGGGAGCCCGATGTGGGACTCGATCCTGGGCCTCTGGGATCATGATCTGAGCCAAAGGCAGTCGCTTAACCAACTGAGCCACCCAGGCGCCCCCTGTATGTCTTCTTTGGACAAATGTCTGTTCATTGCTTCTGTCCATTTCTTGACTGGATTATTTGTTTTTTGGGTGCTGAGTTTGAGAAGTTCTTTATAGATCTTGGATACTAGCCCTTTATCTGATATGTTTCTTGTCATCAGGAGTCTAGCAAGTTTTGTTTTTAACAGTGTGTACTTGGACACATTTCTTTGGCAGAACTAATATATTTTATTATTTGTGTTAAACTTACTGTCTTAAAGCAGTTTTATTGAGGTACAATTAACATAAAATAAATTGCACATATTTAAAGTACACAATTTGACATTTTTTTCACATATGTAACAATCAAAATAATGAACATATCCATCACTCACAAAAATTCCCTTATCTTTTCAATAAATGTTGCTCAAACAACTAAATATCTGTATGTTAAAAAAAGGGATCTAGACAGAGACCTCACAGTCCCCATAAAAATCAACTCAAAATGGATCATAGACCTAAATATAAAACTACAAAACTCTTAGGCAGCACAGAGGAAAATCTAGATGACCTTGGGTATGGTGATGATTTTTCAGATACAGCAAAGGCACAATCCATAAATGAAATAACTGATAAGCTGGACTTCACTGAAAGTAAAAACTTGTGCTGTGAAAGACAGTGTTAATGGGAATAAAAAGACAAGCTACAGATTGGGAGAAAATATTTGCAGACACATCTCATAAGGAACTACTATCAGAAATATATAAAGAAGTCTTAAAACTCAACAATAAGAAAACAAACAACCTGATTTAAAAATGGACCAAAGACTTTAAGAGAGATAGCACCAAAGAAGATATACAGATGGCAAATAAACATATGAAAAGATGCTCCATCTAATATGTCAACAGGGAAATGAAAATTAAAACAACAATTACATACCACTACACATCCATTGGAATGGCCAAAATCTAAAGCCCTGACAACACCAAATATGCAGGTAAAGATGTAGAGCAACAGGAACCCTCCTCATTCATTGTTGATTGGAAGGCAAAATGATACAGCTACGTTGGAAGGCAGTTCGGCAGTTTCTTACAAAACTAAATACACTCATATGATCCAGCAATGTTTCGTCGTATTTACCCAAAGGAGTTTCAAACATACACACACACACACACACACACACACACACACACACACACACACACCCCTGCAAATGGATGCTTATAGCAGCTTTATTCATCATTGCCAAAACTTGGAAGCAACTAACATGTCTTTCAGTAGATGAAAAGGTAAACAAACTGGTACATCCAGACAATGGAATATCATTCAGCACTAAAAAGAAATGAACTATTAAGCAATGAAAAGACATAGAGGAACTTTAAATGCTTATTATTAAGTGAAAAAAAAGCCCCTGAAAGAATTGCACACTCATGATTCTAACTAAATGATAATCTGGAAAAGACAAAATTATGGAGACCATAAAAAGATCAGTGTTTCCCAGGGATGAGGGTGGCAGATGAGCAGGTGGAGCACAAAGATTTTTTAGGGCAGTGAAAATACTCATATGATAATATAACGACGAATACATGTTATTCATTATACATCTACCCAAATCCACAGAATGTTCAATACCAAAAGTGAACTCTAAGGTAAACTATGAACTTTGGGTGATAATGATACATTAATGTAGGTTCTTCAATTGCAATAAATGTACTATTCAGGTGGGGGATGTTGATAGTCAGGGAAGCTATGCATGTATGCATGTGTGGGGTCAGGGGTATAAGCAAAATCTCTGTATCCTTCCTGCAGCTTTGCTGTGAACCTAAGACTGCGCTAAGAAAATTAAGTCTTTCATTAAAAACAATACTAAACTGAACATGATAAATATAAAAAAATTTTCTGTGTTCCCTTTTGTAATATTTTCCTCATGCCTCTACTCATCCCCCCCAGGTGATGACTGACTTACTTTCTGTCATTATAAATTAATTTTATTTTTCTAGAATTTTATATACATGGAATTATACAGAATATACTTTTGTCCAACTTTTCATTTAGCATAATTACTTGAGATTTAGACATGTTGTGGTGTATGTCAACAGCTCTTTCCTTTTTATTGCTGAGTAGTATTCACTGTATAAATACATTATAATTTGTTGTTGCATGCACCTGTTAATAGTAATTGAGTTGTTTCCTGTTTCTGGTTATTACAAATAAAGCTACCATGAACTCATGCCCTACTCATGTATAGACATATGCTTTCAATTCTCACAGGTAAATGCCTAAGAAAGGACAGTCACCTGATTGGTTTACACTTACCTTTATTTTTTAAATTTATTTTTATTTTTTTAATAATAATTTATTTTATTTTTTCAGTGTTCCAAGATTCATTGTTTATGCTCCACACACTTACCTTTTAAAGAAATTGTCAAACATTTTTTCCTAAGGGTTTGTATCCTCATCTATACTTAGTACAGATATATTTTAATATTTACATTCTAATAGGTTTATAGTGATATCTTTTTATGGTTTTATTATACATTTCCCTAATTAATAATGTTGAGTAACTTTTCATGCATTTGCCATCTACATATCTTAGTCTGTGGAGTACCTTAAAATTTTTTGCTACTTTATTTCTAATTTAATTTTATTTTGGGATGTTTGTTTTATTAATGCATTTTGAAATTTCTTTATCTATTCTATATATTAAACTTTTAATGAGATACTTGATTTGCAAATATTTTTTCCTAGACTGTGGGTTGTCTTTTCATTCTCTGAACAATGTCTTCAGAACAGAATAATTTCTTAATTTTGATGAAATACAATTTATCAACCTTTTATGGATTATGTTTTTGGTGTCCTAAGATATATCTGCCTAACCCAAGATCGTAAGGATTTTCTCCTACGTTTTCTTCTAAAATATTTCTAGATTTGGGTTTTTTTGTTTTGTTTTGTTTAAAGATTTTATTTATTTATTTGACAGAGTGAGACACAGTGAGAGAGGGAACCCAAGCAGGGGGAGTGGGAGAGGGAGAAGGCTTCCTGTAGAGCAGGGAGCCCAATGCAGGGTTTGATCCCAGGACTCTGGGATCATGACCTGAGCTAAAGTAAAGGCAGCTGTTTAATGACTGAGCCAACCAGGCACCCCTAGATTTAGGTTTTTCTACAGTCTACTGTGAGTTAATTTTTGTATATACTGCAAGTAATGAGTCAAAGTCCATTTTTGTACCTATGCACATCTAATTGTTCCAATACTGTTTGTTAAAAGATTATCTTCTCTCTACCTAACTGCCTTTTCAATTTGTCAAAAAAAATCAATTCATTATGTATCTGTGGGTCTATTTATGGACTCTCTACTCTGTTCCATTCATCTATATGTTTATTCTTTTGCTATTAACACACTATCATATTTACTATAATTTTATATTGCCTTAGAATTGTGTACTATACTGTGTATTTCTTTCTTTTTCTTATTTTAAATTTGATTTACCTGTCCTTTTTTAGCTTTTTTTTTAAGATTTTTTATTTATTTGACAGAGAGAAACACAGCCAGAGAGGGAACACAAGCAGGGAGAGTGAGAGAGGGGAGAAGCAGGCTTCCCGTGGAGCAGGGAGCCCAATGTGGGACTCGATCCCGGGCCTCTGGGATCATGATCTGAGCCGAAGGCAGTCGCTTAACCAACTGAGCCACCCAGGCGTCCTTTTTTTAGCTTTTTAAGTGGAAAACATAGGTCACTGATTTTAAATATTTCTTCTTTTCTAGCATAGGTATTTAAAGTTATCTCCCACTAAGCCCTGCTTTAACTCCATCCTACAATTCTCAGTATGCTGCAGTTTAATCATTATGCAACTTGATATATTTTCTAATTTTCCTTGTGATTTCTTCTTTGGTCTATCAGTTACTCAGGATAGTGTTTTCTAACTTCCAAATAGTTGGGAATTTTCTACGTATCTTATTATTATTGATTTCATATTCATTACGTGGTCAGAGAATATATACTTACGTTTTCAATCTTTCAGTATGTATAGGGCCTCATTTTATGGCTCATCATATGGTCTATCTTGGAGAAAATTCCAACTGCTTTGAAAAAAACCATATTCTATAACTGGATGTAGGACTTCATATATGTCAATTACATCTAGGTTGTTAATAATGGAATTCAAATAATCTATGCCTTTACTGATTTTTTTCTAGTTGTTCTGTCAATGACTAAGATAGGTGTATTAGGATCTATCAACTATGATTGTGGATTTGTCTATTTGTCCCTTTAATTCTGTCAGTTTTGCTTCATGTATTTTGAAGCTCTCTTGTTATGCTTTGAACACTCTTCTATCCATCACACAAGATCCCAACAGCCAAAGTAATCTTGAAAAAGAAAAGGCTGGAGGAATCACAACTCCAGATTCAAGTTATATTACAAAGCTACAGTAATCAAAACAGTATGATACTGGCACAAAAATAGATACATAAATCAATAGAACAGAACAGAAAACTCAGAAATAAACCCACAACTATATGACCAGTTAATCTTTGACAAAATAGGAAAGAATATCCAATTGGAAAAGGTCAGTCTCTTCGACAAGTGGTGTTGGGAAAACTGGACAGTGATGTGAAGAATGAAATAGACCCCTTTCACACAACATACTCAAAAATAAATTCAAAATGGGTGAAAGACCTAAATGTAAGACAGGAAACCATCAAAATCCTAGAGAAAAAATAAGGCCATCTTACCAGACACATCTCCAGAGGCAAGGGAAACAAAAGCAAAAATGAACTATTAGGTTTTCATCAAGATAAAAAGCTTCTGTACACTGAAGGAAACTGATAGATGGGAGAAGATATTTACAAATGACATATAGAATAAAGGGCTAGCATCTAGAATCTTATGAAGAACACATCAAACTCAACACCCAAAAAATAAATAATCCAGTTAAGAAATGGACAGAAGACATGAATAGACACTTCTCCAAAGAAGACATACAAATGGCTAACAGACACATGAAAAAAGGCTCAGTATTACTCATCATCAGGGAAATACAAATCAAAACCACAATGAGATACCACCTCACACCTGTTAGAATGGCTAAAATTAACAACTCAGGAAACAATAAACATTGGCAAATATGCAGAGAAAGGGGAACCCTCTTACACTGTGGTGGGAATGCAAACTGGTACACCTACTCTGGAAAACAGTGTGGAGGTTCCTCAAGAAGTTAAAAATAGAGCTACTCTATGACCCAGAAATTGTACTTCTAGGTATTTACCCAGATACAAAAGTGCTGATCTGAAGGGGGAACACGTATCCCAATGTTTATAGCAATACTATCAACAACAGTCAAATTATGGAAAGAGCCCAAATGTCCATTAACTGATGAATGGACAAAGAAGATGTGGTATATGTATCATGAAATATCACTCAGCCATCAAAAAGAATGAAATCTTGCTATTTGCAACAACCATGGATGGAACTAGACTGTATTGTGCTAAGTGAAATAAGTTAGAAAAAAGACAAATATATGATTTCACTCATATGTGGAATTTAAGAAACAAAAGGGATGAATAGGGGAAGGGAAGGAAAAATAAAATGAAAAAAAAACAGAGAGGGAGGCAAACCATAAGAAATATAGTTAAGAGAACAAACTGAGAATTGCTAGTAATGGGTATTAAAGAGTACACTTGTGGGGATGAAAAATAAATAAATAAAATTTGCTGACATTTTTAAAAAAATGGTCAGAAGACATGAACAAACTTTTCTCCAAAGACATCCAGATGACCAAGAGACTCATGAAAAGATGGTCATCATTATTTACCATCAGAGAAATGCATATCAAACAGTTTGGAGGGTCCTCAAAAAGTTAAATATAGAACTACCCTATGATCCAGCAATCACACTACTGAGTATTTACCAAAGGAATACAAAAATACTAATTCAAAGGGATACATGTACTCCTATGTTTATAGCAGCATAATTTACAATAGCCAAGATATGGAAGCAGCCCATGTGTCCACTGGTTGATGAATGGATAAAGAGGTGGTGTATATATATATAATAGAATATTACTCAGCCATAAAAAGAATGAACTCTTGCCATTGGCAATGATACAGATGAAGCTACAGAGTAAAATGCTAAGTGAAATAAGTCAGGGAAAGACAATTACCATATGATTTCATTCATATGTCGAATTTAAGAAACAAGACAAATGAATGCAGGGAAGAGAGAAAGAGACAGATCAAGAAACAGACTCTTATAACTACAGAGAACAAACTGATGGTTATCAGAGGGGAGGTATGCAGAGGGATGGGGTGAAATAAATGGTGGGTATGAAGGAGTACAATTTTTATCATGAGCACTGGGTAATGTACAGAAGTGCTGAATCACTAGTATGTTAACTAAATGGAATTAAAATAAAAACACAAAAAATGAAATAAAATATTCAGTACAATTACTAAAAATAAATGAACAGTTTTGTGCCTTGTAAATAAATTAGAGAGGGGAAAATACCTTTTTTTATATTTACTCATATATACACTATTTCTAGTACTTTCAATCCCTTCCTGGAAATCCACATTTCCATCCAGTAACATTTCCTTTTAGCCTGAAGAAATTTCTTTATATACCTTTAATGCAGATATGCTGATAAAGAATTATCTCATTTTATTAATGTCTTAAATTTGACTTTATTTTTAAAATTTATTATTGAAGTATAGTTGACATACAATGTTATAGTAGTTGCAGATGTACAGTATATTGATTCAACTATTCTACATATTACTCAGTGTTCACCGTTAAATGTAGTCACCACCTGTCACCACACAACTTTACTACATTATTGTTGACTATGTTCCCTATGCTGTACTTTTCATCTCCATAACTTGTTTATTTTATAACTGGGAATTTGTACATCTTCACCCCCTTCACTTATTCAACCCATTCCCCTACAACCTCCCCTCTGGCAACCACCAGATTGTTTTCTCTATTTAAGAGTCTAGTTTTTGTCTGTTTGTCTTTATTTCTATTTTCATTGTATACAACAACTGCGTTGGCAGATTTTTCAACCCTCTAATGTTTTTATGATGTTGTACAGTATCCATTCTCTTGGATGAGAAGTCTGTCATCATTCATATCACTGTGGTCCTGTATATAATGTGTATTTTTTCTCTAGCTTCTTTCAAGATTTTTTTTAATCTGTTTTTTCAGTCAATTCATCATTATGATATACCTAGGTATAGTTTTATTTTTATTCTGCTTGTGGTGTGCTGAATTTCTTGTATCTGTAAATTTATATTTTTCACCAAGTGTGAGAAATTCTTGTCAGGACTACTGCCCCATCAATTATTACTCCTTTTCTCCCCTTTTCTTCCCTCCCCATTGTTACAGGACTCCATTTACATTTGCATTAAACCATGTGATACTGTCCCACAGGTCAGGGAGGCCCTATGCTTTTTTATTTTTTATTTCTTTTTTACTTTTTTATTTCTTTTATTTTTATTCTCCTTTTTCTTCAGATTATATCTTTCCTCAGATTTATCTTTAAATTTACTGACCCTTTCTTTCATCATCATGATTCTGCTGTTAAAAACCTAAAGGTGAGTTGCTCTTTCTCATATTTTGCCTTTCAAATTTAGATTTTCTTTTTTTTTTTTAGTTTCCAGTGCTCTGTTTTGATTCTCTATTTGTTCACTCATAGGAGCACACTTCCCTGTAAATTAACAAATATGTTTATCATATCGCTTTAAATCTTTGTCTACAAACTCAAACATCTGTGTTATTTCTGAGTTAGTTTTTATTCATGAGTCTTCTTGAGTATGGATCACTTTTACCTGTTACCTCTTAAGCCTGGTAAGTTTTAATAGCAAATTAGACTTTGTATATTATAGTTATCCTAGATTCTTTTATCTTCCTCTGAAGTGTACTGAACTTTTGTTTTCGGAACTAGTTAACTGAAATAAAAACTTAAAACTCTGTTTTCCCTTCAATGGACAGTGGTTAAATCTATGTTCAGTTATTAAAGACTTCCAGCTGTTCCTTTTGGTGGGTTGTATGAATCCTCCCCCATACATACAAAATTCAGGATTCAACCAAGAATTTGGGTGGACTTTACAAGTAAATTTTTGGGCTGTGCTCTTTGTGCCTCCTTCTATTGCAGCATATCTCCTTCCCATCACTTTCCAGTCATTCTGGCATCCTCAACTCTGCCCTCTTAACTTCTTAAGCCAGTAAGACTGCAGCTTTTTGTCTAGGTTCTAACCATCCTCTGCTATGCAGACTGAAGGATACACTCAGGAGAAAAGCCCATAAGTGCAAATTTTCCCAGTGTACTTCCTTTCTTTCAAGGGTAGAATCCTCTCTACTTTTTTCCTGCTTTTGGTCACTCTCCTGTGCCATTAAGTAGGTGTAATTTTTGTCTGCTTCTCCCTCTTCCTACTCCTATCCCTGATTCGTGCCCATATGTGCATTCTCTCTCTTTCTCTCTCTCTCTCTCTCTCAGATGAATAAATAAAATCTTTTTTTTTAAAAAAAAGTCACTCTACCAATATCAGAAATGAATCTCTTTTGGTTTTTTTACCACTATAGAAAACACACCCTTACTATAAAACTACTCCCCTCAAACTAATGTCACTTAAATAGGTGTCCTATTTAACACTAGTCAATTATTATTAACCGGTGCTCTGTTAGGAAGAAGTGAGTCAAACTCCAAGAAGTGAGCTTGGAAATATAGCATTGCAAAACAAATAGGTTTCTTTACTCTAAGACTTTCAACATCTTTAATATGCTAGTAGAACTTCTATATCCCTAAATGAAATATACTCTTGAGATACTATCCTAAACTTTATCATATATAATGAGTAATATTCACTGATTCATTCAAAAATATTTGAGCCCCAGATTGTGGAGACTACAGTATGAACCCTTTTCTCCTAGCACAATTCTCTGTAGGCCACAATTCGTTATCCCTTTTCAATCTTCTAATTTCACTGTCAGTCACTGACTCAGAGTGGCTGGGTTTATGCTATTTAATCTTCACCAGTACTTACTTTGTAATTATCACATGTATACAACAGGGGTGCTGCTATGGCAAAAGTGTGATAAAAATAGAGATTCACCAATCCTTAACTTACACACACTAAATATATATGAAATTGCCTAGCATGATACCCAACACAGATTAGTAGCCTGATGTTGGGTTCCTTCTTAAGTATTTTTCCTTTCTTTTGTGTCTTAAGTCAGTGAGCTCAACAAGATTGATCATAGGTTGGCAGACTGCAGCTCTCAGACCAAATGCAGTAAGAAGTCTGTTTTGTATAGTCCAAGAGCTAAGAAATTTTTTTATATCCTTAAAGGACTATTTTAAAAAATGAGAGAAAAATGTTAACACAAACCTTATGTGACCCACAAAGCTTAAAATAGTTACTCTATGCACTTTTACAGAAACTGTTTGCTAACCCCTGAGATATAACCTAATCCTTACAGCTATCTAAAATATGCAGTATAGTAAAATTCATTTTATTTACTTAGATGCTGAGGTAGAAGCCCTGTTTTTTTAAACATATTAAAACACTATTTTCCTGGTTTTACTAAGTTCCAAAGGCTCATTTCAAATCTTACCTTTTCTCCTTTTATACCACTACAGTCACATTTTGATCCTGGAGAACATCCATAGCAAGCCTATAAGGAAGAAAAGAGGGGACAAAAATTATTTGATATGAACCTGAAAACCAGTCTCTGACTTACCCTTCAACTAAATTCAATAATCCAAACTTATAAACCAAATAGCAGAAAAACAGCTGAAAGAATGAATACCAAATTGCAAACAATGGTTACCTCTGGAGAAGCTTTCACCTTTACGGTACACACTTCCATTTGCTCTTTTCACAATGAGCAGATGTAATTTTTATCATTTTAAAGTAAAAAATATCTTTTTAAAAAATATTAAAAATTAAAAAGAATTCAAACAACTTTCCTGTAATATGATTTGCCACTTGTCCAACCTCTTAGGAACTCCTTTTTTTGTCCTAACATCACATGGAAGATATGACTTCTCAATCTATATTAGCAACGACCTTGGAAACTAGCCAAAGATGTCTGCTGGTTGAAGTTGCTTGTATCTTGGCATTCATGAGCAATAACAGAACATAAAATACATAATGCTATCTTTTACCAACTTTTCAAAATTTACTCCCTCTCTCTCATCACTACTAGCTCACTCAAAATGTCTCCGACAGTTTTACCACAAATGTTCCCAGAGCCTAGATATTCTACAGAGTCACTACTAATAATTTCATTAACTCTTATTAAGAATTACTACTGGGGCGCCTGGGTGGCTCAGTTGGTTAAGCAACTGCCTTTGGCTCAGGTCATGATCCCAGAGACCGGGGATCTAGCCCGCATCGGGCTCCCTGCCCAGCGGGAAGCATGCTTCTCCCTCTCTCACTCCCCCTGCTTGTGTTCCCTCTCTGGCTGTGTTTCTCTCTGTCAAATAAATAAATAAAATCTTAAAAAAAAGAATCACTACTAATAAGTTCATTAATTCCTATTAAAAACTCAGGTCTTGAAGCCAGAAAAATATCCTCCTCTAAAATAAGAACCCATAAGAGGGGTACCTGGCTGGCTCAGTTAGTGGAGTGACTCAATCTTGGGGTTGTGAGTCTGAGTCCTACAGTGAGTGCAGAGATAAAAAAAATCTTTAAAAAAATAAAATAGGTGCATTGGGTGGCTTAGCTGTTAAGTGTCTGCCTTGGGCTCACATCATGGTCCCAGGGTCCTGGGATTAAGCCCCACATCGGGCTCCTTGCTTGGCGGGAGGCCTACTTCTCCCTCTCCCACTCCCCCTGCTAGTAGTGTTCTCTCTCTCACTGTGTCTCTCTGTCAAATAAAATAAAAATAATAAATAAAATAAAATAAGAACCCATAAGAGAAAAAGACAGATTACTTCTGCCATCCAGATCTACCCAATACCCTGGCATAAAGCTGAACTGCTTAGAAAAACACACCGTACTTAGTTTAACATATGTAGACAGCTCACCATTTATGTACAATATGGTGATATGCTTCTCATTAAATAAGAGAAACTTTTATGTGATGTAAATACCAAATAATGTGTATCAATGCTCAGTCTTGGAAGACCATGACTTAAAAAGTACCTTAGCCCCCTTCCCAACATTCCAAGTGTTCCTTTACTCCAACTACTATAAGCATATATTCCCATTTCCTTATTGAACTACTGACTCATCCTTCTACTCATAACTCCTAACCCACTCACATTCAGCTGCAACTAGAAGCCAGCCACACGTTCGAACTCCTTTTCCTGATAAAAGCAAATAACAATGGCTTGAGGTTGGAGTTAATCTCTCACACTGCAAGATGCTGTTCCAGTAAAAAATGCTCCTGACTTCTCTAACTGAAAGTCTATTATGCAGCTATTATTTGTCATATATATGTGATTAGGTTATACACTGATTTTTAGTATTATGCATCAACTATATTACAAGGTAAATGGACTTACACAAACTCACTCATCAAACATCAACTGGGTATGAATAGAGGCCAGAAAACTTGTTAGGCACTAAAGACAAATAAGACACAGCTCCTTCCAACAAATAAAACTAACTCAACAAATACTTATTAATCACCCACTATGTTATGTTAGGTGCAGGTGGAAGATGCAAAGATAGTATATATTGCTCTCTAATGGAAAGGATAATTCCATACAGAAAAATTACATTATAGTGTATCAGGAAGGGAGGTTAATTTAAGATCTTTAATATTGTTTTGAGCAAACATGAATTCTAGATTTCAAAGTACAAACATACAAATTTTAGAAGCTACTGATTCACAAGATAAAAACTACCAATGCTCATATTCAGTGAATTAGAATGTGCATATTATCAATAATCAGTTACATGCATTAATGGAGGAGTAAATGATAATGATAATCTAAAATGGCTATACATCTAAAAATAACATTTGACTTTGGAATGTATGTCCCTACTTTAAATGTAAATATATGATCATCGTTTTCTGGTGTTACAAGTAAAAGATGGTGTAACTTCTATTTTTATCATTCACTAAGAAATCTTTTTAAAATATAAATTGAGCTCCTGAGAATAATGCAAAGCAACAGACAGAGAGGATTTTGTTAATATGGAGAAGATACTATGTGAATTTTCTTTACAATTGTACTTCTGGCTTCTCAGTATCCACCGAAATCCTCCAAATCCTAATATAATTTGTAAACAAGCAATATAACTTTAAATATATGTGCATGTTATTGGAAGTAATTTTTTACAGTATTTTCCTTTAAAATTAATTATTTCATCTATTTGCACGTCTTTATTATTACTTAACATGTAGCTATACTTTAGAGAGGTCATTACTTAAAACATTTTATATCTGTTTGAATTCAATTTAAAAATTTAATTTATACTCTATTTATTCTACCTACATTAAGATGACACTGGTACTGGGCTGGTGGGGGGCGGGGAAGAGACCGACAATGGACGACTGTTTAAAAGGCATTGTAATACACACACCAACCACTAGATGCCACTTTCCATACAGCTATAAGAGTGATGCCCACAAGGAACTGGCCCCAATTTGTTATTTGGTTAATGGAACAACTTGCTTTCTACCAACAGCCACTAATATTATTAGGTGCCCAATAAGTATGAAGCACAATATTAGGGCCACAAGTGATACCAAAAAAAATGTGTAGATATGAGCTCTGCCTTTAAGAAACTTCCAATCTAGTTAAAAAAAAAACAAACCTATGCCTAAATAAATAGTTAGCTACAATGTAATAATGATGCAGGAGACAATGGTAACAGCATGAGCTCTAAAATATAAGAAATACATTCTGAGTTTACCTCAAAATTGAATCCTTAGGAGAGTATAAACAAGTCATTCCCATACCCTAGAACTCAAGTTTTTTCCCTTTGGTAGAATGACAAAGATGGACAATATAATTTCTTTAGGAAGCTTCAAGCTTTTACAGCCTGTGATTCAGTGGGATTTACCAAGTAAAAATGAGTGCTATAATCAATAATTGCTGTCAAAATTAAGGAAGAAGTTCCCTTGAGCCTAGAGTGTTCATAACAGCTCTGCAGAGAAAGAGGGTAAATAACTTGACTTCAATTTCGAAGGATGGGCAGAAAGTTATCTAGAGCAAAAATGGCCATGGCAAGTACTAAGATTAAAACAAAATTTTTGTGGGCAAAGAGCCAGGTAAAATTAACATTAAGTACCTTCGTCTAAGGACTTCTTAAGTCCATATGAAAAAAAGTATAGTAGGAGATAAGGCCAAAAAAAGAAAGTTCTTTTAAAAACTGGAAAAACTGTTTAATTCTGCAGTCATTGAATACTATTAACGCCAGAAAGTGATACAACTATAGTAAAGTTTTAAATGTTTCAAGGAGAAAATAATAAAAAGTATGGAGAATTTTTTGTTATCACATAGTAAAACACAACATGAGACTACAATAATTAAAACAGTATGGTATCATTCAAAGAATGGTCAGCTTGATGAGTCATAACAGAAAGGCCAGAGACACACACACAACACACACACAGCATTACTGTATGATGAAAGTTGGCATACCAAATAAATGTAAAAATAATGGACTGTTGAACATATGGTGCTAGGACAAGTATAGAAAACAATAAATTTAAATCTCAGGCTTCTACAATAAAAAACAGATATGAGAATTTAAAGTATGAATAAAAGCAAATGTCTATATGCATTAGGATCACTTAAAGAACCTCACAAAAATTCAGGTACTAAGACCCCATCTTAGAGATGATATTTCAGTAAGCTTGAAATTAGCTACCAGATCCTGAAATTGTAATAAACGTCTCTAGGTAATTCTGATTCAGTGGTTCAAGATATATGTATTACAAAATAGTAAGAAAAATAAGAAATATTCCAATATGTGGCTAATTAAATATCCCGACTGATATGACTGCTTAAAAAAAAAACTATCTTAGAGTATCAAAAAGAAGCACAACAAGATTTATCAGGTCAAAATCTAGAGAGGAAAAAAAAACCAGTAAACTGACTAATGAAACCACTTTTGCCCTGAGGGCATTTACCAAACTTGTGAGAATTTGAGGTTCCTGTTTCACAACTTCTTCAGCATAAAGGTGTTTCATACATTAAAAAAAAAAAGTACCCCATGATTGCATTCCCAGGAACTTTTAAGAAAGATATCTTGGCACTCAGCAGAGAAGTACAGGGGAATACATCTCTGAGAAAATATAACCACAATCTGACCTACATATAGATTTATCCTAATTAGCATTTAGCTGGGTGGCCCAGTATCCTTCAACTGCAAAGTTGCTTAGAGCTTTGACCTCCCAGAGGCTGGGCAGAAATACACACAAAGACTGTGTGGAAGAATACACCTTCAGAGTGTGAACTTCAAAGAATTCAAAAAAATTTTTTGAAAGGAAAATAAGATATCCTACTCAAAAATCACTAAGCATACAAGGAAACAAAACATCATAAACAAAAACCAGGAGAAACATCTGACAGCAGAAACTGCTTGGCAAAAATTTCAGATATTAGCATTACTAGACACAAAATATATAACTATTTTTACAACATGAAAGATATTTTTTAAATTTGAAAATAATAAACAAACCAAGAAATTGTAAAAAAAAAGGTAACATAACTGAATTGAAATACAAATTTTTCAAGTAAAAATGATGAAATCTAAAACTCACTGGATGAACTTCAAAGCAGACTACATACAGCTAAAGAGACAGTAAAGTTTAAAACATGACAAAGTTAAAAAAACAACAGTTAACAGAAATTATCTATAATATACTACAGAGATAAAATATGGAAAATGTGAAATAATAGTTAAGAAGCATGGAAGAAAAAGTGAGGAAGTGTATATCATACAGGTGATTAAGTTTACAGAAGAAGTGGTGAAAGAAGGAATGTGGCAGGGATAAGAGTTAGAGATAATGGCAAAGAGTTTTTAAGAAATAAAGACATCTGCAGTTGAAGAAGTCTAGCAGATCCAATGGAAGAAAAGTCAAACCCCAAACTAGACACAAAATAGTGTAACTTCAGAACATAAAACCAAAAACAAGACTTTAGAAGTATCAAGAAAGACAAAAGAGACTGCCTTCAAAGGAGTAACAATTAATTTACAGATTAGTTCTCAGAAGTACAATGGAAGCCAGACTAGAATGGCTAAGGTACTGAAAGAAAACTGTCAACTTACATTTTTTACCCAGTAAAAATACCTTTCAACAACAGGGTAAAAATACAGACATTTTTAGACAAAAACTGAGAAAGTATGTCCCTAGGAGAACTACACAAAAAGAAACTCAAACCCTTTTTTTTTTTAAAGAAATTCAAACCTTTTGAGTATCTTCTGCCTTTCTATGAAAGAAATGAAATGGAAATGGAAGGTCTAAAATACCAAAACTAATGGAGAAAAACTGGTGAATTGGTGGGTGAATTTAAACATAGATAACTATAAAATACAATTATAAAAAGATCTGCGGGGTTCAAAAATACCGAACTAAAATAAAAACACAGTGATAACACAATGTAAGTTAGGGGAGGATGAGTAAAGTTAAAGTAGTCTAAGGTCATTATAACTGTGTAGAAACAGGCATGAGCATTGATTACTTAAGAGTTTGATAAGGTAAGCATACAAGTTAGGTATTCTAATTCCTAGGGTAAACCTTAAAAGAACATAAGTGAGGTGTTAATTCCAAAGGGGGACAATACTCAATAAATCCAAAAAAGACAAAAGAGAGAAAGAAAGTGCTATCTTACAATACACAGGAAAAATAAAAGAAATACGTCAGTAATTATGTCAAGTGTAAGTATAAAATGACCTGATATAAGGAAATAATCAGACAAATGTGGAATGTGGTACATATGAAGAACAACTACCACAGACTCTTCAAAAAGTCAATGCCATGCCGAGGCTTTGTGAATGACAGCTTGAGGACCTCTGCAGATCATCTCCCTAGCAAAACAACAATAGCTGGTGACATTTAGAAAAAACAAAATTTATGTCCCTGGATATTGCCCCAAGAAGCTACAGCAAATGAAGAAACACCATTCAACAAAATTTAGTAAATCTCAATATGAACATCAAGAATCTATGGCATTTTAGCCATGACCCACTCCCTTTCCCTCTCTCTTTTCCTGTTCAGCTTAACAAAAGCTCCACAGGAGGTGGAAGCAGACATGAACCCAGAGCTCCTTCTCCCTCCAGCTCCCAGCTAAGCACTCAAGTATTTCATTGCAACAGGTCATCAGCATTTCTCATTCTCCTCCTTGCCCAGTTCCAAGCTGCAGAAGCTCTATTCCAACCTAAAACAGCTGAGAATTCTAAGGCTTTTGTTTTCCAAAACAAACTCATACAGACTGAGAGTACTGTACTCAACTGGCCAACCACGGCTCATCCACAGGGCACAGGGCTGATGCTAGCAGAAGCAAGCTAAGAATACCAAATGTTGCTGTCCTTCCCTGTACCCCTGCACATAAAGCAGAGTGTCACTTCAAGAGAACGAGTTCACTCTTCCTGCACCCCCACTCTGGAAAACTGTCACAGAAGTTTCACCTGGGTAGTGGTGAGATGGGGAAACCATAAAACCAGAAAACTCTGAAGCTCTCCCTAAGGGACCTGAGTTTACTTGGGATGTTCTAATTATAACAATGTATTTCTGAGTTTGTAACACATATAGATGTAAGATGTATAACAATAATAGTATAAAAAGGAAAAAAAGGGAACAGAGCTTCATAGGAGTAGTATTTATCTTATTGGAATTAAGTTGCTATAAGTCTTCAGTAGATTCTGACAGGTTATGGTGTCCCTGGTAAGTACTAGGGCAACTACCAGAAAACAACTCAAAAAATAGTGGAGAAACTCATTAAAGGAATTACAACTACAAACTATTCACCTAATAAAAAAGGAGACTGTAAAGGAGGAACAGAAGAACAAAACAAGCATGAGAAATACAGTAAACAAAAAAGGCACACAGAAATCTAATTACATCAATAATAACACTTAATGTGACTGCATTAAACAAACCAATCGAAATTCAGACTGTCAGACTATATAAAAAAGCAAGATCAAATGATGTCTACAGGAAAACATAACAGTTTAAAATATACAAAAAGTTTGAAAATAAAATAAGGAATGGAAATAATACAAAAGACTAAATAGAATAAGTGTTTGTTCATCCCCAACACCTCCCCTTACTCCTGCCAAATTCATAAGGTATTTGGAGGCAGTCTTTGGGAGGTAATTAGATCATGATGGTACGGCCCTCAGAGTAGGACTAGTGTCCTTATGAGAAAAGGCCAAAAAATTACCTAGCCCTTTTTCTTTTTTTTTTAAAGCTTTTATTTATTTGACAGAGAGAAACATAGCCAGAGAGGGAACACAAGCAGGGGGAGTGAGATAGGGAGAAGCAGGCCTCCTGCCGAGCAGGGAACCCGATGTGGGGCTCGATCCTGGGTCTTCGGGATCATGACCTGAGCCAAAGGCAGTCGCTTAACCAACTGAGTCACTCAGGCGCCCCCCCCAGCTGGTAAGTGTCTGACTTTGGCTCAGGTCATGATCCCAGAGTCCTGCTCAGTAGGAGGCCTGCTTCTCCTTCTCCCACTCCCCCTGCTTATGTTCGCTCTTCTCACCGTGTCTCTCTCTTTCTGTCAAATAAATAAATTTAATCTTTAACAAAATAGACTAAACTTTAACCTTTAGACATTAGAAAAGAGAGCAAACTAACCTAAAGCAAGTGGAAAGAAGAAAATAATACATATGTGAATTGAAATTAGTTAAGTGGAGAAGAGAAAAATAGAGAAAATCAAAGAAACCAGAAGTTGCTTCTTAGAAAAGATTGACAAAATTGACAAGCCACCAAGAAAGAGACACTCAAGTTAATGAGTTTTGATTGAAAGACTTTTTGATTGAAAGACCCAAATTATTCTTATTTTTTTCTTTAAAGATTTTATTTATTTGACAGAGAGAAACACAGCCAGTGAGGGAACACAAGCAGGGGGTGTGAGATAAGGAGAAGCAGGTTTCCCGCCGAGCAGGGAGCCCCATGTGGGACTCGATCCCGGATCTCCGGGATCATGACCTGAGCCGAAGGCAGTCGCTTAACCAACTGAGCTACCGAGGCGCCCCGAAAGACCCAAATTATTAAAATCAGGAATGAAAGAGGGAACACTACTACAAATACAGGTGGAAAGAGCAGGGAACATCCTCAGGCTGATAAAAGGCATCTACAAAGAACCGTTGGCTAACATCATAATTACTGGTAAAAGACTGAACCCTTTCTCTACATTATCAGGAACAAGACAAGGATGTCTAATTTGTTACTTCCTTTCAATATCATCCTAGAGGTTCTAATCAGGGTAATTAGACAAGAAAATGAGCCATTCATATTAAAAAGGAAAAAGTAAAGCTATCTCTATTCACATATAACATAGTCTTATATATAGAAAATCCTATTAAAGCTAATAAATAAGTTCACAAGGTTATAAGGTATAAAATCAATATACAAAAAAATCAATTGCATTTTCATACACTAGCATACAATTAAGTAAAAATTCATTTACAATGGTGTGAAGAATAAAATACTCAGGAATGCAAAGATAACTAAAGATATATAAAATTGATATGCAATTTATATGAATTTGCAAGGTATCTCAAAAGTCAAAACAATTTTGAAAAAGAAAGTTGGAGAACTCAGTCTTCTCATTTTCTAAACTTACTACAAATTTACAGTGATAAAACCGGTGTAATACTGGCATCTTGACAGACGTATAATCAATAGAATGGACATGAGACTCCAAAAATAAACCCATGCATCTATGATGAATTTGTTTTTCTAAGGGGATCAAGAACATTTACTAAAGGAAAATAATATTTTTTTCAGCAAATAGGTCTAAGACAACTGGATAACCACATACAAATGAATAAACTTGGATCTCTTCCTCACACCATACATAAAAATTAAACCAAATGGATCATAGATTAAATGCAAGAGCTAAAACTATAAAAAATTTTAAAAGAAAATGTAAGTAAATCTTCCTGATTTTGGTTAGTCAAAGCCTTTTAGATATGCTATCAAAATACAAATGACAAAAGAAAAAATAGGTATGGTTCAAATCTCATAAAAATTTATTTTTTTTTTAATTTTAATCAAGTTAAAAAATTGCACTTCAAAGAACACTATCAGGATAGTGAAAGACAATCTATAAAGTGGAAACACATTTGTAAATCATGTTCATGATAAGGTGCCTGTATCTAGAACATATAAAGAACTATTATTAACTTACTGACAACCCAGTTTAAAAATGGGCAAAAGAAGCAACCAAAGTGTCCATCAATAGACCAATGGAAAAAGAACATCTGATATATACACACAATGGAGTATGACTGAGCCATAAAAAAGAATGAGATCTTGTCATTTGCAATGACATGGATGGACCTAGAGGGTATAATGCTAAGTGAAATAAGTCAAAGAAAGGCAAATACTACATGATTTCACTCATATGTGGAATTTAAGAAACAAATACACAAATAACAAAAGATGCAAAAAACAAAAAAACAAAAAAACCCAGACTCTTAAATACAGAAAACAAACAGGTGGTTGCCTGAGGGGAAGTGGGTTGGGGGCTGCATAAAATAAAGGGGATTAAGAGGAACAAACTTCCCGTTACAAAATAAATAAGTCACAG
Source organism: Spilogale gracilis (assembly GCA_004023965.1). Classification (NCBI taxonomy): domain Eukaryota; kingdom Metazoa; phylum Chordata; class Mammalia; order Carnivora; family Mephitidae; genus Spilogale; species Spilogale gracilis. The sequence goes on from PITA01019833.1 coordinate 27,149, forward strand.
AGATGAAAAGTACAGCATAGGGAATATAGTCAATAATATCATATAAACACTGGTGACAGATGATGACTATACTTAATGTGGGGAATGCTGTGTAATGTTCAGAACTGTTGAATCATTACATTGTACACCTGAAACTGATACAACACTGTATGTTAATTATACTTCTACATAAACAAATAAACAAGAGAGAACAGAAAAAATAAAAATAAATACAAAATAAATTAAATCAGTTCAATCTTGAAATATCTCCTAAACAAATAAAGAATGGCAAAGATGAATAAAAAAATCCCACTGGCAGGGTAGGAAAGACATGGCAATGTCATATGCTGGTCTTAGGAAAATGAACTAGTATATCTTTATGTGTAAATTTGGAACTATTTTAGTACTTATATCCAATGAGGAGGTTAATTAAGAAACTGGGTTAAAAATTAGTTATGTAATGAAGAAAGTTTTTTTAATAACAAGAAAAATAAAGAAAAAATCTTCAGCAAAAATCTACAAAAGAAAGTTATGATCCAAATTGGAAACAAACCAAATGAATCTATAAGACTACATTTGACTATAATTCAAGATTGTACTTTGAGCTCCACAGGTTTTGTGGCTTATAATTATAAAATTTTTGTCTCTGAGTCCAATCACAATACCAAGTTCTAAGAGTAACTGATACTTACATAATATATTGCTATCCATTTTTTAAATCAAATTTTAGTTTAACTCTGAAGGCAAATCCTAGGAGAATTCATTATCATGATAGAACAGCATGTAAAAGTTATAATCTCTGATAGCAAAATAATGACATAGCTAAGAGAAATTGGCAGAAGGAGAATGCAGGAAAGTTATACAGGATCCCTTTTACCATAAAAAATAAAATTAAAACAAAAAAGGGTAAAGGAATATGAATTGACATTTCTCCAAAAAAGATATATAAATGTCCATGAAATACATAGAAAGATGTTCAAGATCATCAGCAATCAGGGAAATGCAAATCAAAACTACAGTGAGATATAACTTCACACAGAGTAGGATAGCTATAATAAAAAATAGACAATATCAAGTGTTAACAAGGATTCCAAAGCAATTAGAACCCTCATATATTGCCGATGAGGATGCAAAATGGTACAACAGCTTTAGAAAATAATTTGGTAGTTTCTCAAGAATATGACCTAGCAACTGTACAACTCCAACCTAGGTATATACATAAGCAAAAGAAACATATATCCACACAAAAACATATACACAGATGTTCAGAGTATTATCCAGAGTAACCTAAAAAGTATAAAACAACCCAAATGTCCATCAACTGATAGGCTGACAAACAAAATGTAGTATATGAATGCAATGGAATTATTATTCACCAATAAAGAGGAATGAAGTACTGATTCACACTATACCATGGATGAACCTTGAAAACATTATGCTAAGTGTTAACAGCCAGACACAAAATACTATATATTGAATGATTCTATTTACATGAAATGTTCAGAATAGTCAAATTTATAGAGAAAGCAACTAGATTGGTGGTTGCCTAGGGTTGGGGTGTTGGGGGGGACATAGGGAGTGACAGCTAAGGGTTTCTTTTGGGGGTTGATTAAAATGTTCAAAAACTGGGGCACCTGGGTGGCTCAGTTGGTTAAGTGACTGCCTTCGGATCAGGTCATGATCCTGGAGACCCGGGATGGAGTCCCACATCAGGCTCCCTGCTCAGCGGGAAGCCTGCTTTTCCCTCTCTCACTCCCTCTGCTTGTGTTCCCTCTCTAGCTATGTTACTCTCTGTCAAATAAATAAATAAATAAAATCTTTTTTAAAAATGCTCAAAAACTGATACTGGTGATGGTCTCACAAGTCTGTAAATATTCAAGAAAATATTGAATTGTGAACTTCAAGTGGGTGAATTTTATGTAAATTTTATCTCAATGAAGCTGTTAAAAAAATTAGCGTCATGAAAAAAATGCGGGAAAACCATTCTGTCAAGAACAATCAAGGTTCTGAAATTTTTCCCTAGTTGGGTGCTAACAAGTTAGCATGCCATAGTTTCACGGATACTGGCAGAAAATGCAAGATGTTTTGACCAGATCATTTATTATTCACAGCAATAGCCCTGGCTTCCCTGATCCAGTTTCCACAGGGTGACATGAAGCAGACAAGGTAATGCCTTCACATACACATTACTGTTACAGTAGATAAACTGAATGTTTAGAAAACCCACATATATTATAGCCCAGTAAGCTTGCTTGACCCTTGCTCTGAGATGTTATCTTTATCATACTGGACAGCAAACAAACCAGGTTTTTCCTCTTTCCAAGTTGTTCATTACACAAATCCCTTTAAAAGACAGTCCACACCAAAGAGCCAGTTCCACTCTTCTCAAGATACACAAAGACACGGGAGATCTCTAGTAAATTTTCTTCCAACATATTCCAGATTTTTAAAAATTTAAGAAAGCAAAACAAATGTAGTATATGAATAGCTATAAAAGACTTTTAAGGACCATTGGGGACATCTGAATATGACTTGAATATCAGATTATACCTTAAAAATCATTGTAGGGGTGGCTGGGTGGCTCAGTCGGTTAAGTGTCTGCCTTTACAACCCAGGTCATGATGCCACGGTACTAGGATCAAGACTAGTTTTGGGCTCCCTGTTCAGTGGGGAGCCAGCTTCTCCTTCTGCCCCTCCCCCCACTTGTGTTCACTCACTGTTTATTTTTTCAAATGTGACAATGGTATGTTTACATAATATAATGTCCTTTTCTTTTGGTGAGGCATGATGCATGCTGGGGTATTTAGGCATTTAATATACATGATGTCTGCAAAATACTTTTAAATGGCTTTGCAAAAAAGAAGAGTATACACACACAAATACATTGTAATCATTAAACTTGCACACACACAGACACTGGACAGCAGAAGACAAAACTATAAAGCAAATATGGTAAAATGCTAGCAAGTGCTGAACCTAGAGGGACAATATAGTGATATTCTTTATTCAATTTTAAAAAATATTGTCACTAAAAAGTTAGGTGGGTAAGTACATTGATGAAGATGTTTAAGAGAAAAGTATCCTCAGATGGCAAATTTCAACATGCATGTTATTTACCAGAGACATCAAAAATAAAAGTTTACATGCAAAGGTTCAAATGAAGGATGAAAAACGTTGCATCATACATGTAATAAACAAAAAAACCTGGTATCATCATATTCACTTTAGATAAAATAGACTTCAAGGCAAAAAGCATTATAAAACAAAATAGGGTCACTTCAAAATGATAAAAGTTTTGGTTCACAAGAAATGCATTTTTTTGAAAAGGTTTTATTTATTTGAGAGAGAGGAAAGAGAAATGGAGCAGGGGGAGGGGCAGAGGGAGAGGGAGAAGTAGATTCCCCACTGAGCAGGGAGCCTGACATAGGGCTCTATCCTGGGACTCCGAGATCATGACCTGAGCCAAAGGCAGATGCTTAACCGACTGAGCCACCCAGGCGCCCCAAGAAATACACTTTAAAACACCTGAAGTTGTATGCACTAGTAACATTCTCAAGTGCACACAATTAAAAGTACCAGATCCACAAGGGGAAACAGACAAATCTACAATCATGTTGCAAATTTTAAATAGATCTCTGATTACTTACAGAACATGAAGAAAAAATAATCTATAAAGATGTAGAAAAATTTAAACAGGATTACAAACTAATTCTAGTGGACATCCATAAAACAGTGTACCCATCAAATGAAAATCACACATTTAGATCAGGAACCCCCTAGATATTTATAAAAACTGACCAAATATACTCTGGGCTTTATGGTTAAGTCCAAACAAATCTCAAAGGATATACTTCATGCAGAACATGATCTCTACCATAATGCAGTTAAGTTAGAATAAATATTTAAATATAATCAAACTCTTCCAGAGAACAGAAGAGGAGGAATTAAACTAACATAACCATGACACCTAACCGAAATAGAACTGAGTATGAATGGAAAATCAGAGGTCAATCTTACCAATGATTTAAGTGCAAAAATTCTCAGTAAAACGTGAAAAAGTTGGATTTAACCTAGGCCTTAGCCATTGTTGAGAGGAAAGAAAAGGCTTGAAAAAAGAAACAAAAATGTCATTTATGGAGATATGATTGCATAGAAAGACAATTTAAAAAATATACACAAAAATTAGAAATAATAAAGTTTAGCAAAATTACCAGGTAAGAATCAAATATATTAGGGGTGCCTGGGTGGCTCAGTCATTAAGCATCTGCCTTCGGCTCAGGTCATGATCCTGGAGTCCCAGGATAGGCCCCCGGTACTGCGTTCCCTGCTCAGCAGAGAGCCTGATTTTCCTTCTGCCCCTCACTCTACTTGTGCTCTTTCCCTCTCTCTCTCTCTCTTTTTTTCTTACTCTAATAGATTAATAAAATCTCTTAAAAATTTTAAAAAGCGACAATGATGTTCCTAGTGCAGTCTCTGAAGAAAAAAAGGTAAAGGAACTAAACATGATGAGCATTTGAAAAAAATCAAAGTGTGTGAGAAATGCACGTAACAAATAGGTGAAATGTAATTAGAGACTCTGAGGAAAGATCAACACCAAAAGAAGAAAAAAAAAGAAATGTAATCAGAGTTTTTTTTTTCTGGCTCTACAATCAGCAACATATTCATAATGTTCACATTTTCCAAATACTGTAAACATTGCTTACTGATTTAACTGAAAACAGCATGACATACTAAGAGAAGGTAGAAGGAGAGAGATAAGGGTGGTAGCAGAAAGAGCACTTCCTCTGTCCTAACACAAAGTAAGTAGATGTGTTGATCAAGAAAAACTTAACAAGTTTTTGTTTTTAAGAAACTAATCTAGGAAGTCAAAATGGTTGAGGAAAGCAATATGTTTTTAACTATGACTTGTACTTTTTTTTAAAAGATTTTATTTATTTGACAGAGAGAAACACAGCCAGAGAGGGAACACAAGCAGGGAGAGTGAGAGAGGGAGAAGCAGGCTTCCTGCCGAGCAGGGAGCCCGATGTGGGACTCGATCCCAGGTCTCCGGGATCATGACCTGAGCCGAAGGCAGTCGCCCAACCAACTGAGCCACCCAGGCTCCCCTGAGTTGTACTTTTTAAATCACATACACACAATATAATACTATGTCATATTATTACACAATAGCTACCCTAATGAGTCTCATAAACTCTTGAAAAAACACTAATTTAATTTTAACATTTCAAAACAGAAGTAATCTTTAGACTGTCAACTCTTAACACAGACTTTAACAGTCCAAGTCTAAAATTTTACATATCTTTTGCTTCATCCTTTATTTGACATCCTACAATAATCCATAAACAGATCATGCTATTTCTTCCTAGTAAGTGCTAAAAGAACATTAGCAGAGTTGAAAGAGGTCTTAGAAATTATCCAATCAATTCCCCTCATTTTAAACAAGAAATAGAGGGCCAGTTGATGACAGAGCCAGAGCCAGAATGAGTTTCTTGACTTTTTCAATACTTTAAACTGATTCCCATTCATTTTCTAAATTTGAGCAAAAGCCAAGATATTTTGTCAGATTTTCTATGAGGAGAAAACATTTTCTTCTATCATAAAAAGTATTTCTTAAAAAAAATTGAATTATAGGGGCACCTGGGTGGCTCAGTTGGTTAAGCGACTGCCTTTAGCTCAGGTCATGATCCCGGAAACCCGGGATCGAGTCCCACATCGGGCCCCCTGCTCGGCAGGAAGCCTGCTTCTCCCTCTCTCACTCCCTCTGCTTGTGTTCCCTCTCTAGCTGTGTTTCTCTCTGTCAAATAAATAAAATATTTAAAAAAAATCAAATTATAGATGAACACATTAATCAGTTTAAAATGCTTGTAGTCAATACAAACCCAGAACTTAAAATATGAGAAGACTCAATAAATATGATGACTACACGTTATTATTTACCAATACTAACACTTAAAGTTAACAATTTTCCTTGATTAAAAATGTAAGAGTTTTTAAAGATAACTAAAGAATAAAGATAAACTCATTTAGTTTTTAAGAACCTACTTTTTTTTCCAATGGGGATAGAAGAAGGTTGGGGAAAGGAAGTGACAGATATATACTGGACTATTAAGTTCATGCTTATAAACTAACATTGCTCAGAATGAGCACAAAGGGGGTGCCTGGGTGGCTCAGTTGTTAAGCCTCTGCCTTCAGCTCAGATCATGATCCTGGAGTCCTGGGATTGAGCCCCGCATCGGGCTCCCTGCTTGGCAGGAAGCTTGCTTCTCCCTCTCTCTCACTCCCCCTGCTTGTGTTCCCTCTCTCGCTGTTTCTCTCGGTCAAATAAATAAAATCTCTAAAAAAAATTTTTTTTAAAAAAATGAGCACAAAGATTTAAAGTCATCTGTTATCAGACACTGGTATCTAATCAGGATAAATTACCAAACATGTCATTATCAGAAGCACTGCAATCTTAAAAATCCATAAAAAAGTAACCCAGATTAGCCCTAATGATTTTATATTTAAGAAAGGGAAGAAATGCCTACTTTGGGTATATTCTTTATTTCTGAGTACTTTTGGATACCATTTGAAAATTTGTGAAATGGAGAACTTTTTAAATAATTGAGTTACTAGATGCTTTTAATGGCATTTGTGTAAATGGGATTTTAAGATTAGAAAGTTACCCTAAATCAGAATGGCATTTGTTAAGAGTAGTTTGTATGATTGGCAGATAAGAAAGAAACCAAATGAGTGCCTGCATGACTCAGTTGGTTAAGCTACTGCCTTCAGCTCAGGTCATAATCCTGGAGTCCCAGGACTGAGTCTTGCATTGGGCTCCCTACTGGACAGGGAGTCTGCTTCTCTCTCTGACCCTCCCCCTTCTCATGCTCTCTTTCTCTCTCATTCTCTCTCTCAAATGAAATTAAATAAATAAATGAACAAATAAAAGTTAAAAAAAAAAGAAAAAGAAGACAAGTATAAGGTACTCTAATTAGGAGCAATTTTCCCCCAATTTTAGGTGCCAGTAACCAAAAATTAAATTTCATAAGTTTTTACTGAGTCTGGCTCTGTACAAATTAATATGGGATATATGGAGATTACTGAATATCTTATCTCTCTGGAAAACTTTATAACCCAAAAAGGGGAATTAGAGAAATAAGCAAACAGTATTTATTAGAAAGAATGAGATAAATGACATAAGATGAACATAAAGTATTCAAAATAGAAAAAAAGTTTAGAAAACCGGTAACAAACACAAAATGTATTTTTCACATTCTACTCTAGTAGATTATCCCTAGCACGAATTCCTAAAGTTTTTAAGTGAAATAAACAATATTTGAAGGAAATAAGTACATATACACATTAGTTACCTAAATTTGAAAATAAACCTAAGTAAGGATCACAACATAGAAGAATAAGAAGCTTTCCAGTTCTCAGCTCTACATGATCTATGATATCTACTTAATTCATTTCTCGCAATCCAGTCTCACTTAGTTTACACCTCTAGTGATGATGAAAAGGCAGCCCATGGGACTAAGATTTAAGACACTTTTGCAGTAAGATTTAACTTCCTTAAGTTCTTTAAAAGAAAAGTAAGCAATGGGAACTCAAGCAAGTAACAGATTAAACTCACCTTAAAATGAGATCAACCCAACAAACCACACTTAATATTGTTTCTTAGAAGACATAATATAACCAGCAGAAGAAACATTTCTTTTCTGCATTTAAATTGAAGGTAGTTGGGGCGCCTGGGTGGCTCAGTTGGTTAAGCGACTGCCTTCGGCTCAGGTCATGATCCCGGAGATCCGGGATCGAGCCTGCATCAGGCTTCCTGCTTGGCGGGAGGCCTACTTCTCCCTCTCACGCTCCCCCTGCTTGTGTTCCCTCTCTAGCTGTGTTTCTGTCAAATAAATAAATAAAATCTTTAAAAAAAAAAGAAAAAACATTGAAGGTAGTTATTTTACTTTGGCAGTATAGGGAGATGTGTAGGGCTTTATACATAAATGGTTTCTGCTATAATGATAATTACTTATTTTTAATATGAACCTTTGGCAAGAAAATATGGTGATATATACATTTTCATCAATAAAATGAAATATACATTCTTAAATGATACCATCATAACTATATCTAACCTGTGACTAAGGGATTATATGTATGCCATAGATATATTAAAGATTTGGGGGTGAAAGGGCTGCAAAACAAGAAAAATGAATAGCATTTGTGTAGTTCTTTACAATTTACAAATGATGTAACACATATCATACTTTGTCCTCTCAGTAATAATGCTGTTATGTATACAGGTATATTTATGCTTTCAGATATAGAAATTGTGGTTTAGAGAGCTTAAATGACTTGAATTAGGATCAGATAGTAGGCTAACACTTGAATTCAGATTTTTGTCTTCTGCCTCTAAATGCCATTCTTTCTACTACTAACTTTGGAAGAAAAGTATCCAAAACTTCCAACCAAAAATTAGTGGTCCAGAAAATGATGGGATGATAAACATGAGTAAAACAATAAAATTTTAAGTTATAACTTATTTCTGGTATTATGAATACTTCCAACATAATTTAAAATGATTTATTTTTGGTTAAATGAGTTAACCACAGCTGTGGCTTCTCTGAGAAAAAAGAACTGAGAAGTAAGATAAACCTTGATTTTGTGGCACAAAGGTTTTTATGGGCTGACTACCAATAGCACTGTGGCTTTCCATTCTACCAGGCCTGTCCAGACATATCCTGAGTTTCAACATCTTTCTTAGGATTACAGTAAAGCAGTTCCATAAATGTAAAGAGATTAGCACAGGTTGAACTTATCTGTAATTATTTGTTTTAACTTGGCCTTGGAAAAGTACTAACATCACAGATAAAAGAAACAAAAAGACCACAGTACCATGATAATAAGAATAAAAACTTCAGAGTTGTGCTGAGCATAAATATGTCTGGAATGACTCCTTTATAAGCGGTCAAAACCTGTGTTCTAAGTGCACTTAAGACTCATTGAGTCCAACTCCAGGGCTCTGTGCCAGTGCAAAAATGCAATAACATGCCCTAGGCCTCCCTGTTGCCTGCTGGCAGGAAAGTAAGAAGAAAAAAAAAGTTTTTTGACCTTACACTGAGTAGACCAATATTTCCTGTGCATTTCTAACAGAATTACTGGCTGATCAGCTCAGCAGCTGGTATTCATGGAAGATGGAGCTAATATGATCTTTATTTCACAGGCAGCAAAGCAGGAAACCCTGTTACCACTTTCAGTAAAGCAAGTGTTCTGCATGAAAACCTTTATGGTATTTTCCAACATGGGCAGAAATCAAGAAAACCCTAGTTTATTATAATCACAAAAAGCAGGAATGCTTCAGTTCTGGCTGTTTCACTCAAAGGCAACAGGAAAAAAAA